>VDFB02095370.1:0-10441 GCA_007258455.2 Sequoia sempervirens | reverse complement strand
TTATTTTGAAATCAAATTCTTAAAGCAAGAGTAGCCATATACACATCTAGCCTTGTATAATAGGTATGTTTATTATGTAATTTAATAGTTCATGATCTGTAAAGAAAATAAAGGGTGTAGATAGCAAATAGTTTCTGAATTTTTGGAGTGTACAAACCATGGTTGATGCCTCTCACTCTATTGTAGTGTATTTTTCTCTAATTTTGATAATTTCTTACTTGAAATGCAATGTGATGATATTTGTTTCCTTTAGGTTGAGCTAGTATTGCTCCTATTGCTATTCTAGATGCATCCACACATGCATTGTCATGTCCCCTGAAATTGTAATACCTAAATATGAAATATTGAAATACTAATAAACAAATAAAATGAATATCGAAAATATTAAAACCAATTTTAATACTATTATAATTGTCATCAAGTAATATTATAAATTATACAAACAAATTGATATTCCTAAATAATTATTACAATCATAAAATATTAGCAAATAAAATCAAATAAATATCATATATATTGATAATAAGTGATATCTATAAATATCATTATAAATATTATAATGGTAATATATATCATAAATATGATATGTTACAAATATCATAAATAAGAATAAAATATTAAAATAACCATAAATTAATAATACACAGTTAATATTAATTCTACAAATAGCAAAATAAAATATAGACCAAAACACATAGATAATATCAAAACCCCCAATCAACAGCAAACGATTTATTAATGGAGTAATAAAAAATAACGAACCTTATTAGTTCCCTACTAGGGCAGAATACTTCATTGCATTCTCACATGCTTTTTGCAGGAACCTATCATCACCAATCAACATTTCTCACATTTAACGGATACTTAATTTTTGTATAGTTTGAATTTGGAAAGCTATTTTATATATTGGAAAATTAGCATTTATCTATTTTTTTATTCGTCCGAGTAGCTTTATAAATCATTTTTCGTTTTAAAAATTTGGGAAAATGTGAACACATAAATTGATTAAATAAATTTAAGCAAAGCCATAGTTTAAAAGGTGGCGGCTAGAGGTACGTTATCCATGAATGCAGATTAAATGCATTAAAATATCGAGAAAAATGCGAAATGCCAAGATAAATTGATTAAATAATTTAAGCAAGGGCATAAATTTATAAACTAGCTGGAGCAGACGACATAATGGATACAACTAAATGCAGGTATTCAATGGCATTCGCTCTAGGTGAAGGCACTAGAATGGCTTGGTGGCCATGTGTGTCCAGGGTACTTTGGTCATTTAATATAGAGTTAAGCTACTTGTTATGCATCTCTATTACTTTGCGTCTGTTGTTTTTGTGTTTTGTAAGTGCGTGTTCTGAGGAAGAGCTTGTAGTGACTTAGTAGGAGATGTTATAGTTGCAGAGTCCAGACCCAGAAATGAGTTACTTGGGGTGATAATTTCATAGTGCTCTATTGTGTCGCTGAGTAGGTGATTTTGTAGTTGTAGAGTTATACACTGGTCAGCGAGAGACAAATTGCTTGAGGTCATAAGAGGTAACTTTTCGTTGTTTTCATCTACTCGATACGAGAAATGCAAGTAGGGTGTCATAGTGCTTTAAGGCATTTGTATACTTTGACTATAAATTCGTATATTAAACTACTTGTAGTATTATCTATTTGAATTTCTTGTTGAAATGCGAATGTTTCATCTGCGCTTGATAGGAATTATGTAGAAACCCTCTTGTCCATTTTACTTCATGCATGTGAGCCCTGTAAAGTTTGAATATTTTTTGATTACTGCAAAGCGGTCCCATAAAGAGGGCTTTCAAACCAAAATTATGTTAGCATGAGCGATAGTGAGAGCTTTAGAACAATGAGTCGACAGTGTATTGCTTTGAGCTTTTTTGTTGTCTTCAAAGCATAAAGGATAGAAGGATTTTAGAAACAGTTCACTTGACCCCAGGTTGCATGCAAACTCTTCACCCATGAAACATTGTCTTTATATGCATCCATGCATACATGAATGCATGTATATATGTGTGCATGTATCTATGTTACCATGTATGTATGTGTGTATATAACAGATTACTATTGCATCTGCTTTAAATGCTTGTGTGCAGCTATGTGTCTATGTATGCATTTTACCTAGCCCTTTACATGTTAACCGAGAGTTTGAAAGCTTTTCCTGTTCACTGGTAACTAGTTTGGCATTGAACAATAGGTAGAACTTGTTATGAAATGTGGTTTCATAGGCATTATGTACAAACCCTTTTGTCCATTCTGTAGAGCTCTCCCATAGTGAGAGCTTTGGAGCCAATGTGCTTTGGACTTGTCACATAGTAAGAGCTTCAGATGAATGTAAGGACAATGTGTTCATAATGCTTTGGAAACTCTCAAGCAAACCAAATTTAAAGAAGCGAACCCAAACTCACAATTGCTTTGAGCTTTTTGACTATCAGCAAAGCATGAAGGATAGAGGAATTTTACTGTTATCAGATGTCATGGTTATTTTCCTCCTAGGCACACATGCAAAATATGGAGGCATAGACAACACAAGAGAACTGTTTGACAAAATTTCTAGGTGAAATGTGGTTCCCTGGAATGCAATGAATATTTAGTCTGTGCACCTTGATATTCACATGTTACCTTTGTCATTTTTATCTAGTGTCTAGTTCTCACTCACTCTTCTATCATCTCATATCTAATTAATTAGGTAACAGTTAATTAGTGTTTAAATACATAACATTTAAAAGGAAGCAATAGTTATAATTATCCTTGTGCACATTATACCTATAACTCAAAGCCAATTAACAAAATAGCAATAGAAAACTATGTCCATGTTAATATGGTAGACACTATGTATTTGTGCATAATTCTATAAGGATACCATGTGTTATGATTTCTGCTTGAATGAAATTTGATGAAACAGTTAATAGTTACTACTAGACAGCCAAATGAAATTAACTTAGGTAAATGGAAATAGAATGACCCCATCCAATTGCAAAATGAATATTTATGTGACTTTTACATGATAGCAGGCTTACAGCCATGAGACTTCTTTGAAGCTTAAATGTCACAGTATATGTAGCATATTACCCAATAGCTCTATCTCACATTTCATTCATGTTGATTTAGGAAAGTTCATATTTCTCATTTACCCTTGTACCATCTCATATTGCTCATTGCATTCCCTGGAAGCACATTTTCCTAAGGAGTTTTGTAAAACAGTTCACTTGGATTATAAATGCTTTCATATTTTACATGTTTTCCTACGAGAACAATCACCACGACCTCTGACAGAATATAAATGCTTGCTGGCAGAAAATAGGTTTCTACTGCATTCTTTTGTGTATCTCTGTGCAAATGAAAATTTGTATTATGCTATGGTAAATTCTAGTGCACCAAAGCATTTAAAAGGCAAGTGAACTGATTTACAAAACTTCTCAAGAAAATGGGCTTCTGGGGAATGCAATGAGCATTAAATTTGGACACCTTGATATTCACATGTTAACTTTGGCATTTTTATAGAGTTGGTAGCTCTCATATACTCTTCTGTTATCTGATATCTAATTAATTAGGTGGCTGTTAATTAGTCTTTAAATACATAATAATAAAAAGAAAGAAAAAATTATAAATATCCTTGTGGACATTTTAATTATGGGTTGTGATATGTAGTTGCATGTAGATGGAGTAAGCACTCAAAAGTCACAGTAAATGTAGCGTTGGAGCTAATAGGCTCATGTGACATTTCAGACATGTTAAAGTAGTGAATTCCATATTTGTCATTTATCCTTGTATCATTAGATAACTAAATAATTAGGTAACTGTTAATTAGTCTTTGAATACATAGTAATTAAGAGAAAGAAAAAATTACAATTATCCTTGTGTACATTTTACCTGGTGACCAGATTCAAGGAACAAACATACGAAGCAAACAACAATTTGAGATTTTGTAATTGGAAAACTTGGACTGAATGCTTAGAAAGCTAGAAAATTGTATCTTGGGGTTATAAAAAACTATGTCGGATATGTTTTACAATTCAAATTGCAATGTTGTTGTAGAGCAGTTAAGTAATATTGCTTGGTAAAATACTTCTAGAGTTTGTGCAAAAGAGCAGTTAAATTCATTGGTAGAAGATTTGAGGTACAAGAACCTATGGTGACTAGTTTTTGTAGTTAACCTGATTTACATCTATACTTGTGTCTGTTGAATCTAAAAAATGCTTGCTAGTGTTTTAATGGATTTGGCTGTTAGTATCCATCACAGTAGGAGTATTATATGTTGCAATTGTAATTTTGGGAGTTGTTTGCATTTTGGTCATTTCCTTGAGCTTAATTGCTATTCTTTTAGAAAAACAAACAAATGGTATTTGTTTACTAATCAAAGCTTATTACATGGTGCAATGCTTTCGATCAGAAGAAGAGAGGTGGTGTAGCGGTGCACTTGTAGCAAATTCTCCAAGAAAATAGTATATGGTGAGTTTCTAGAATAAACCTTCTCCTTTGTTTACAATTGCATAGAGTAGACAAAGAAAAGGGTTAATTCAAGATTCTCACTATATTGATTGAACTAGTAGTCATATCATTCCTTTTTGTTGCAAGGACAATGTTTACAAATGGGTATGGTGAGTGGCATATGCTATATGGTTCATAAAAATTAAGCAATTGGGGTTCAAAAGTAGACCTTTGTTGCAATAATATGATATCAGAAGTGCAATTGGTGTCTAGTCAATGTCTTTGGTGGCTAATTGCACTTTATAACTTAAACATAGTCTTTTCTATTTTGGGAGTTTGATTATGAATTCATATGCATACTTTGATTAAAACTAGTGGCTGAAGGCACATAATTCATTGATGCAAAATACCCTTTAAGTACATAGGAATTAAAAGAAAGATATAATTGCAATTATGCTTGTGTACATTTGAACTATTAAACAAAGGCAATTAACAAACTAGCACTAGAGAACCATGTGCATGCTAATGTGTTGGATAACATGTATTTGTGCATAAGTGTATATGGATGCTATGAGTTGTGATTCCTACCATTATGTGGTGCTCACTATTTCTTGTACAACCAAGCCACATGCAAGTAGAGTTCATAATTCATTGCATCCAGATACACTTAAGGACAAATACAAATGAAGGTTGTTGGAATCTTGATAAGAAAGATGGTGAGATACATCCAATTAATGTATGTGACAACATCTTATTGAATGAAGATCATCTAGATCTAGAGAGGTTACAAATGAGAACCCTTATTGGTGTGTGTCTGATGCAGTAGTCTTTAAGTACATAATAATAAAAACAAAGAAATAATTACAATTATCCTTGTGTGCATTTGAACTGTTGATCAAAGGCAGTTAACAAACCAGCACTAGAAAATAATGTGTGTGTTAATATGTTGGATAACATGTACTTGTGCATAGGTGTGTATGGATGCTATGAATTGTGATTTCTGTTTGCATGTAGCTGGTTTAAACATTTGATAATTAGTGCTGGATAATGGAATGAAATGAACTTGGGCAAATGGAAATAGAATCATCCCATGAAATTGAAACATCAATGTTTACATGGCTTTAACATGATAGCAGATTTGCGTCCATGAGACTTGTTTAAATCTCAAATGTCATGCTGTATGTGGCGTATTAGCTAATTGGCTTAACATGATAGCTTCCAAACAAGTTAATTCAACGATCAATATGGAAGCACAAGAAAAAACATGTAAACTGTTTGGCAGAATTCCTCAAAGAAATGTTGGATCTTGGTGTGTAATGATTGCAAGCTATGCAGAGAATTATTTGTCAAAAAAGCTTTTCGCAAACTTTTAAGCAATTTAACTAAATAGCTGATCAAGTTAACTGTCAATCAAGTTACTTGACCAATCAATGAAACTAGTTCATTGATAGATCTGTTTTCTTGAATAGTTAATTATAGTTAATTATAAATCATCTTTATTCACCAAATCAATTAAACCAATCATGGCCATTCATATGCAAAAAAAAAAATTCCTTGAAAAAGCTTTATAGACACGGAAGCAAATGCAATTGCTAGATGCAAACTGAAATTGGAAAACCTTTGTCAACATCTTTCTTTGTGTTTCTTGTGCTACAAATATTCAACAAGCTATAGCTGTCCATATTAATTGTATTCCTTTGTCTATGTTGAAGCTATCTGTTTATTCTATTGCTTTTGCTATTATTTGATAAAAGTTCAAATGTCATAGTTTATGTGGCGTATCAGCTAATAAGTCCATCTCACATTTTTCTCATGACAATTTAGTTTGTCTCATATGTCTCTGATACATTAATCAAACTCAATTAACAAATAAGACAATCTTACGCTTGACTCATGCAAATTAAGTCAAATCTATCTTTTAGTCATTAATGAAATTAACTAATCAGTTTAACAGGATAGCTTTCAAACAAGTTAGTTCAGTGAGCAATCAAGCTATTTGACTGATGAGCCAATTGAGTTGAATAGTTAATCATAGTAATAGCAAAAAAATCCTTGCTAGCTGATGTCATAGTTGAATTTGGTTTTCTGTGCTTGTTTGCACTTTTGCTATAGCTTGAAGCAATGGTGCTTTATGGTTCAAGTATTAAGTGTAATTGCAAACCTTTCTTGATTTAAATTGATAGATTAAAATCTATTTGGAAACCATAGTTACAATGTTTCTTTCGGCTCGATGCAAAACAGCAATATAGTTAAAATGCATAGCAAAAGCCTGTAGAGAACCATGCATACACTTGTACATTTGGAATTCAAGGACCTATGATAAATAGTCTCGTAGGTTAATCTGTTTTCAATTAATACTTGTTCCTATTGAATCTAAAAAAATGCTTACTGGTTTTTTCGGTGTTTTGACTATTAGAATTCATTATACTATCACTGTCATCCATTGCAATTATAATTTTGGGAGTTGTTTGGACAAATGTGTTTTGATGCATTGTGAAACCCAACTTGTGTTTTTGGGATAAAATGAAGCAAAATAAATAGAAGTAGCAATTTGTTACCTTGAGTAACTCGTCCCTTGGTGTTCATTCAATAAGCATAGGAGCTTTTGCTCTGTCACTGTAAACGGCTCCTTTGTATTGAAAAAAGCTGTCAATTCTCAAATCTATGCCTTTGCTTAAATTTAGTTGTATATGGGGTAGCATTGTTTTCAAATAGATGACTAATAATAACACATATATTTGAAAACTTTGAATCAAAAAAACACAAATCACTAAAAAAACAATATTTCTTTCTTTGTCTTGTATTGCGATAGATAGAGCTTCTTTTCAATCATCATATATATACCCCACATAGTCGTAGAGTAACTGTATTAACTTAAAGACTCTTGACAAATTGCCACAACAACTCACTATTTTCAACTTTGCATAAGCCTGCACTGTACTCCACACTATATTATTGTTGTCCAAGTTCCTACCTTCAAAACTTGGCTACATATGGCAAATGACTAAAATTACACATTCTTTTGTTGGATTGCTTATCATGTTCTGCCACCTTAATAAGATCAGGTATAGCCATAATGTGTTAAAGACGAATTTATAAGTGTGCAATGCAATCAAGGTGCTGTTTTGCAAGTTATAGCGAATCAAACTATATGGTTATACCACAAATGGAGATTCTTAGTCAAAACAAGAGGTAAAAAAAAACATAAGATGCAATTGTTAACCAGGTCCTTTATTGCTGCCTTGCTATTGGTAGATATGACCAAAAAGTACAAACCTTTTTGTAAGATGACAATGAATTTAAGGCATTTCAAATAAGTTTGTCTCTATAATATTGGCCACACTTATTTAGCTCCAGCAGCTATGTATTGGCTTATAGACATATATACAGAATGTGGAAATTTATATTGGAAAATTAGCATTTATCTATTCCCTTATTTGTCTGAATAGCTTTATAAATCATTTTAGTTTTCAAAAGTTTGGAAAATGCGAATGCATAGATTGATTGGATCAATTTAAGCAAAGGCATAGTTTGAGAACTGGTGGCTACATGTGCGTAATTCATGAATGCAAATTAAATGCATTAAAACATCAGGAAAATGCAAGCACATAAATTGATTAAATAAATATAAGCAAAGGCATCGTTTATAAAAATGGTGAGTAGATGTACATACTGCATGAATACAAATTAAATGCATTAAATGGCGTTTGGCTTGAGGCAAATGCGCTGGAATGGCTTGGTGGCCACATGTGGCTAGGGTACTTTGGTCATTTAATATAGAGTTAAGCCACTTGCTATGCATCTCTATTACTTTGCGTGTGTTGTTTTTGTGTTCTGTAGGTGCATGTTCTGAGGAAGAGTTTGTAGCCAATGAGCAAGAGATGTTATAGTTATAGAGGCTAGAACAAGAAACGAGTTACTTGAGGTGATAATTTCATATTTTCCACAATTTATTATTTTAAGTGCATAATGAAGTTGTGTTCCATATTGCTTTAGTTGGACTATCACTATCACTTTGTGCCTGATGTGTTCGTGCATGCATGTATGTATGCATGTCTCTATGCACATATGCATTTATCTATGTGTATATCTATGTAAACATTTGTAGATGCATATATGCATGTATGCATTTGTGTCTGAATATATCTATGCATGTGTGTATTTATGCATATATGTATGTGTGTATAGTTGCGTCTATGTGTACTTGCATGTATGCATATATGTTTACGTCCATACATGCATCTATGTGTGGTTACATGGATGTGGCTGTACATATGTATGCATATGTATGTGTATATGTGTGTGTCTATATGTCTTCTCTAGGAGAGAGTTTACAGTGACAGGGAAAAGGTTGTCATGGTTCCAAAAAGGACACTTGTAGACAAGTTACTTCAGACAATAAATAGTTATTTACATCATTTTTCTTTTACTTAAGAGTCCATAGGCAAATTGGGTTTCATAGTGGTCAGTCTATGCTAATTTTCATGGACTAGTTGCTCAAATGAACAATTGTCTTTTCTCCTATGTATAATATGCAAGCTTAACGATAACTTGCTGCTTATGAGTCCTCTAAAGATTACATATCTTCAATTACTGTGTCACTGTTCCATAGTGCAAACTTTACAGTCACTGTACTTTTAGCATGTGCCATAATGGGACCTTCTAAACAATATGTGGACAATGTGTTTAGAAGGCTTTGCAGACTATCAGGTAAATGCAGTTTACAGATATAGGCATAAAGTCCACAATTGCTTTCAGTTTTGCCCATGTCATTAAAGCATAAAGGAAAGAGAATTTTTGCAAACTTCTAATCTATGTACTTTTATATGATAATTCACCTCATTAATTAGTGAATCAAATTATCTTAATTAATTAATCTTCTTTCCCCTTTTATCATTTGATATCTAATTAATTAGGTAACTGTTAAATAGTATTTACATACATAGTAATAAAATGAAAGAAATAATTATAACTATTCTTGTCCACATTTGACCAATAAGGATTCTCATTTGTAACATCCCTATCCAAATCATCTTCGTTGAATAACATGTTGTGGCATACATTAATTGGATGTATGTCATCATCTTTCTTATCAGGATGCGAACAACCTTGGTTTGTATTTCTCCTTGAGTGTATCTAAATGCTAGGAGTTATGAATTGTACTTGCATCTGGCTTCATTGCACAATTAATAGTAAGTGCTAGAGAATGGTACAAAATAAACTTATGCAAATGGAAATGAAATGACCCCATGTAGTTAGAAAATCAATATTTATCTGGCTTTGACTATTAAGTGATAGCTGATTTAGCATTAAACAGTAGCTAAAAATTGTTTTTATCATAACTTAACAGTAGTAGCATAGGTCTGTGTTGTTTTTTGGCTTAGTATTAACAGGTTGCCATGGCCAATTTACACTTCTTCAGACGCTTAAGCAAATATGGCATCTATTCCATTGATTGCTCTTAAAGAGCTCATGCCACCATTGCAATAACAGAATTACACTAGTGCATGCAAATGCAAAAAAAAATCTATATTATAGGGTGCAGAAATAACAATAAGTATTTTAAAATTATAAAATGCAATTTGTATTATAAGAAACAAAAGTTTTTGCTTAGGTTCTTTCTCGTCAAAATGAATCTACATGAGAATTATGTTTTGTTTTTATGAATAACATAGTATATGTCACTCACTGTACTCATTTGTCTAAATTGTCCTTGTGACAGGGATCAGTGCTTTCAACTGTATTTAAACAGTCACGCACAAACTGTAACGTGAGGTTAGCATAGTAACCTTCTTTTTTTCCTTGAAAAAAACAATGCAGAGTTTTGCAAATATGTGCTTCTAGGAAGATTTCCCATGGTTGTAGATGAAATAGTATATGTTTTTACAGTTTGCTCACTTCTGAATTTTGTCATTGTACTAGGAAAAATTACTTGTGCCTATAATAACAGCCAGAAGTTGTGCATTGCTACAATTATACTTGATCATTCAATAGCAAATTGCAAGGT
>VDFB02095369.1:0-23196 GCA_007258455.2 Sequoia sempervirens | reverse complement strand
TTTTGTCTTGATAACAGTTTCTTGAAGACAACTATTTTAGAAATTAAAATAAAAAGTCTTTGAAGTATCAATAGAGCCAAATTAAAGAAAATAACATAAAAAATAAAAAATAAACAGTGGTCCCAGCACCAAATCCTTCACTTTCAATTATTTCCACCTCCTACTCCTTCAGTAACACCTCTTGTGCCTTTACTCTTTGCCTGTATTCTCGATACTTGGTGACAATTGCAGTGAATTTTTTGCTTCCTGGAGTCATGGTGATTTGCAGCCTTGTCCTCCATCTTGAAAATGCACGGTATGACTCAGCTAGCATTTCATAGATGTTGTCACTTTCTGACTTAAACACACTCATATAAGTCTATAACTTAATTTTTTGAATGAATTTGTAGTGGTTGTCTCATGATCAACTACTTCTCTATGATACATGTCTTTAAATTCCCCCGTTATGTCTGCAAGATCTAGTACATTTTCATCAAACCCATCTTTGAGGTCCACTTCAAGAGTATTGAAGTTGTCCTTGATCCACACCAATATGTCAAAGTATTTTTCAAACACTTTATTGATTTCCTTGATATAATCTTCATATACTGTCAATTTAAACTCCAATGAATCATACCAACTACGTACGATCAATTTCTCTAGGGTCATCCATCAATTTTTCTCTTATTAACAAAGTTTGCTCCATGGAGGCTAATTCTTCAATTTCCCTTGAAAGAAAAAATGTGTTACTATGTTCTCTCCTTGTCTGTTGGAGCTTAGTTACTAGTTCCTTTCTTTTACCAGACACATTAACAAAGAATTGCCTAAATTTAGTAATGTGGAAAACGCCATCCTGATAAAGCCCCTCTATCCATTCGTTGGAAGCTTTAGCATAACCTAAATTTTTCCTGACCTGTTGCATAGTGTCAGAATCAATACCTTGAACATTTGAGCTTGAGGCTTCCTTAGTGGTTGAAGTCACAATGGATGCAATAAAATTTCTTAAAGAAAGATTATGAGATTGCAAATGAAGGTTATCCTTTTTCAATTATTTTTATCTTTTGAGCAATGCATTAACAGAGTAATCAATGTGATATACATCACCTTCTAAAGTAGATGGCCCCATATCAACATGAGTAGCCTTGTAGTCGGCTTTCATTGTCTCATTTTCATTTAGGCCCTTTTCTGGATCAACAATCTCCAACAGTTGATTTCCAGTAGTGGAATCAGTGAAAATTCGTAACATCCTCTTAGCTTTTTTGGGATTTTGGTGACCCTGTACCAGCATGGCAATTGTATCTAGTTTAATTTTCATTGTAGGAATATTCTTTCTTTTCTTCTCGACTACTTTCTTTAACCATGTTGGGGAAGATGCCACTAATCTAGTGTCTCTACTTTCAACACTTACATTTTTTTTAGTTGATTGAACAAAAAAAAAGTATCTTGTAGTGGAGAAGGGGGAACTTCAAAGAATGTGTGAAAAGAATTAT
The DNA here is from genome assembly GCA_007258455.2 of Sequoia sempervirens. Classification (NCBI taxonomy): domain Eukaryota; kingdom Viridiplantae; phylum Streptophyta; class Pinopsida; order Cupressales; family Cupressaceae; genus Sequoia; species Sequoia sempervirens. Next base: position 21,727 of record VDFB02095369.1, on the reverse strand, counting down.
CATCAATTATTTGTTGAAAAATTCCCTAAGAGTTTGTAGGCACTAGATTTTTTGGAGTAGCCTTTTTCTTAGGTACTGAGGGTACACTATCCTATTCACAATTTGATTTTAGCTTGGCCCCAATGTCTTTTGGCTTCTCACCATCTCCTCCTGAATGTGAGCTAGTTGTAGATAGCCTAATTGACTGGTTTCGAGCTAATATATTTATGCCAGAGGCCTATACAGTCCCTTGCTCTTTTCTCTATGAAACTCTTTGCTCATGGGGAGAGCCAACACTTTGGCACCATTTTTCATTCAACTAGTCTGAAGTACTTCTCAAAATAGGGGAAGAAAGGACCATTAAGTCTGAAACTTCATCCTCTAACCCATTAATTATGTACAAGGGCTTACTAGCAGGGGCCCGATATTTAGGATCAATGATCACCAAGTCTTCTTCTGCATCTTTTGGAATATTGAAAGAAATACCAAAATCTTGTATTTTCCTTAGGGTCAATCTCATAAAATTTCTTCTATACACCTTGCCTTCATCTGTACAGTCTTCCCAAAAATCTTCAATATCATGGTGGTGTTCATAGGTGTTAGCTCCATAAAATTTTTGCTTAACATAACCCTTACTATCATTTGAAATTAGTTCTCATGGGAAAATAATAAAAATTCAATTCATTCAAGGGTTTCTGCATACCCCTAGCAATATTATTACTTTTGCAAGAAAATGAAGGAATGGACAATGAAAAATCATACTCCTTCTTTTCCATATTTGAATATTTAACATTTACGATGGCCATCTACCAAAAAAATTTAGGAAAAACCAAGAAATCACTTGGGTAATGGGGCAATTTAAATGGAGCCTTCTCAAAACCTCCAATTCTAAGAAGTAAATCTATTGAACTAAATGTAGAAACTTCCAAAGCTCAATACTAAAGCAACCGCTTCAGGTGAAACCCAAAGCTTAGGTTTTCCATCAATTTTTCTTACAATTTCTATTAACAATGTGTCATTGATGCGGCAAAAATTCTTCATTCCAACCTCCTTAGTGAGTTGTGGAAAAGTTCTATACACATGCGTGTTCAGCATCAAAGACCTTTATGATTCCAACCCTAACCAAATAATCTCTTGACCGGCTAGAATGTAAACCAGGTATGAGCACATGTGGAAGGCAACAGTTTGTCAGAAATTTATCAATTGCTCACTTCAATGATAACTAATAATCTCAGCCCAGTCAATGAATTTATTTTCATTAAAAATTAGTAGAATAAAACAATACATTCAAAATTCAAAAGAGTCTGAATATGCATTAATAACCACATGATGTAGCAAGGTGATAGCATCTGAAATTTCATCCTTAAAATGAACCCTTTTAAGCTTTGAAGGCAACTGAGACTTACCATTTTTCTCGAACTTCAACCAATTCCTCACAATGGAATTTTTGCACCATTCCTCATTCATTCTGACAAACTCGTCACCAACAACTATAGAAATTTCATCTACAGTTTCCCTCTTTGCAATGCTTAATGAGCGAGAAATCACTTCAGGAGTAATTCTTGCAATGATCGACCCGCCCACAACTCTAATTTCCTGAGTCTCTGGAATGTAGCTCCTTGTGCACGCAATCACCAGGTCGATGCTAGGTACAACCTCAGGAAAACATCTTGCATGTGCCAAACCACTCTACAGAACTTTATCTTCCATTGTTGTTCTCTCCCTTTTCTATAGGTGCACCAAAAACTCCTGCAAATTGGCATGCCCAATTTTAGTGTCCCTCACACTAGACCAATGATTTTGAATTCCACTCTACATGAGCGAAAATTTACAAAGAATGTTTGCACTTGAGAAGTATTGGCATTGGCAAAGAATGGGAATGTAGGCTAAATGACTGAGTAAAAATTTTCCACCCACTTATGCCATTATTTTGATAGGACGTGCATTAAATGTGGAATTCAATTTCATTCCTCGAAAATATGGCCTTTAAACTTGCATTCTTTTTGAAATTCCTAAAAGGAAAATTCAGGGTTAGTCTGTACATAGCATTCAATAAGATGACGATGCCTTTGAAAGCTAAGATAAGTCCATAAGGTCATGTGGTCGTTGAAACTTGGAACCTTTGAACCAAAGTCTAAATTTTCAAAGTTTTTGAAACCTTCGACTCACTAACTACAAAGATGACCAACAAAGAGTTGCAACTCAAAAAAGTGAACCAAGTTGGGGAATCAAGAAGCTTTTGAAAATTTAGAACTTTGCGACAAGGTTATAAAACTTTAAGGACTAGCGACTAAGGCTAGGAGAAGCATCAAAACCATGACTTTGAGTGATAGTAACCACAACAATGAAACTAACTAAATATCTATCATTCCAATTATAATAATAGATAATCCACTACAAACTACTCAACAAAAGCATAATAAATCCACACACCATAACTCAAAGATTACGTATGCATGAACTTCACCATTGTCTAAGTCTTTCTATATTGAAATAACTCTCTCATCCTCCACCGATTACAAAGATGACCAACAAAGAGTTGCAACTCAATAAAGTGAACCAAGTTAGGGAATCAGAAAGTTATGAAAATTTAGAACTTTGTGACAAGGTTATAAAACTCAGAGGACTAGAGACTAAGCTTGTTTTTATCCCTTATTTTATGTCTATTGTCTCTCCAGCTGTAACATTTTACATGAATTAGTAATGAAATTTGATCAATGATCTTTCATTAATCATCTTTGTCATTATGCATTGATGTATGTTTTAATTCTGGCTCTGGTTTAATGAACTAGCTAAAGTACCTTGATTAAAGCATGAATTCATATAAATTTTTAGTGGATCTAAAAGTAGTCATGGAGATTGAGTATTGATGTGCAAATTGTAATGAAATTTCACTAAGATTATGGATGCCTGGAATTAAAATCACCTTATAGTTTATATTTTAATTGTGTTAAAAGTAAAAATTGAACATGTACTCAATGATTCATCACTCAACTCAGTGATTAATAACATATTAACAATAGTATTAGTAGCATATACAACAATGAACATTAGCAATTGTTTAATGTGTATCTAGTAGTTGAAACCACTACTAGAATTTTTCTTCAAATGATAAAATAAATATAGATAATTGAACATCAACACATTACTAAAGTTTGAATTTGAGCTTTTTTATTGATTATCACATGAAGGAATACATAGAGACATTGGAAATAAAAAGTCTTGCTCAAAGACAACTTTGCATAGAGTTGAGTTAGAACTTGGAAACTCATAAATTTATCAAAAATCAAATCACTGCATCACCTTTTCTATCAACTTCCACTGTTCAGGTGGTGGAATTTTCATTTGGTCTAATTCATGCTATTTGACTTGAAGATTTGTTAACAATTCATGATTCAAATTGGAACCTATCTAAGATTCTTTAGTCAATTTTGTATTCAAGGTTAGTAATGGTTTGATGGAATCCAAATAGTTCACCACATCTAGGTTATGAGGAAACTGGTCCAAATCATTCTTCATTGCATCCTCCACCTTCTTTGTGAAATCATTCTTTCCAATGAATTTCTCATTTGTGTCAAAAGCCTCTGGAAAACCAAGCTATGTGATACTTTTCTAATCATAGATGATAATGTCACATATGTAGTAAGCTGATTATTAATCCTTTTTGATTTCTGGGAAAACATTGTCACTAGCTTTGTAGACTGTTTGTTGAATTTGATTTGTAGATTTCTAATGGGTATGTGTGCAGGATCATGATGGGCCAAAAAGTGGCAATATGATGGGTATGTGTAGGGTATGGTTGACACTTTTTCTACCCAAAATTGATGAAACAAAAAGGGTTTTAAAGGATATTCTTAGCTTCTACCAATATAAATTATGCTTTTACTTTGAATTTAATAAATAATTATTATTCATTTTCTATTTGAATTACTTAATTAAAGTCTCCATTGAGCAGGCCCCATTGAAAACACCTATAGCTTTGAACGTATCACATTTTTTGAATCCAAAACATGTGTCACATTCTATGCTTCACATACTATAGGATTAAAAAAAAATCATGAAGTTTTGACCAAGTTAAGGTGGTCGACATATGAGGTTTTATATTTTTAAAATTTGTAATAAAAATCATATAATTAATTATTTACTTGGAAAAATTACAAAAAAATATGCACTTCACATCTAGACATGAGTCCTCTACTTATATCTAAATTCTTATAAAAAAAAATATTATCAATTTATTGTATAGGGGTGGTTAGACGGCATTAATCATTTTATTTTTCCCCCTAAATTTAAGTACTACTCCATTGAAATTTCAAATTTTACCAACAGATTTTAAAAAAAAATAAACCTAGTAGTTTAGAAAATACATTCAATTTTCTCAGAGATTCTATTCTTACACATATTTTGAAATAACATAGATAACTTATTCAAATTTTTAATAGCCAAGTTTCCTAACTCTAATTTTTTCTAAATTTTGCCACTTAAAGGCTTGTTTTTTCCTATGATGATACTTCCACACACACCCAATGCCAACACATTTTTTTGTCTACTAAAGATTTATTGTTTTATGATGTTTTCTGATAGCATCAATCAATTGAACCATGTCACACAAATGATCAATCCTCTGCATTATTTCATCCCAGATCTTTTGTTTCATATGCCTCATTATTTCTCTACAAAATGAAGATAACTTATTTTGACAAGACTTAATTTCATTTTTTTCTTCCATTAGCTCTACCTCCAATCTTTCATTTATTTTTCTCTCCTTCTCCATTTTTTGTTCCCACTGTGCATTTCCATTTGCAATGCTTAGTCTTAATTTTTCTGAAGTGAATTTTTCCTCATCATATTTCTTGTTGCTCTCATCCAACATTTGCTTCAGTTCATTCACTTCAATCTCATTTCGCTTATCCTCTTTGCTTGTTGATGTAGAGGAATATTTTTTTATTCTTTTTTCTAATTCATTGCTCTTGTTATATGTTGCTTTCCTCTTTAATTTCTCATTTGCTAGGTCTTCCTGCAACTTTTCAATTTGTGTTTGCAATATTTTTTTCTCTCTATCTTTCTTTAGCAATGATGCGTACACCAATTCATTATTCTTGTTTGATACATTAATTTTGTTTGTATTTTTGAGTCTAGAAAAATCTAATTGAATATTATTCACTTCAAATTCAGATCGAGCCATCTAATTTGTTGGTTTGTTTTGAACCATGGGAACAAGAATTGTGTACTCCATGATTTCTTTATTTGCATAAAATGTGGGTAACACCATGGTTGTTGTAGGCTCTAAAGTTACAATAGACAAATTCTCCATTAGCCACTTCTTTTCTTTTTTATTCAAGTTTGATTTCTTTCTAAACTCTTCAATGTAATCAGAACCTAGGGACGTAGGAACAATGGAATGATTGAATGGTGAAGGAATAGGAGTACTTGCAATTGCTAATGATGTCGCAGCCAAACTAACTTGCAATGGGGAAGTGCCTAGAAATAACTCCTTTGTGGTGGATCCACTGGTAGTGTGACTTGGACTTATCAAAATCATTTGCCTCTTCTGTATGCCTTGATCACCTGGTGTTTCTGTGGTATATTGTATTGTTGTCCTCTTGTGTGTAATTTGTTGTTGTAACACATGTTGACCACTACTAGTACTAATACCCATACCATCACCACCAGAGGCAGTGCTAGTTGCACTAAGCTCTCCACCATGGGCATTACTAGTTGTGATTGTATTTGACCATGAGGATGAGGATTTGAAGCTCTAACAAATTGACTTGCATTCCCTTGGTATACTTTTTCACCTCCAAGCCTAAGGCCAAATTTATCAATTGGTTTTCTATGCTGTACATCTATTACCATCCAAGGGCCTTGTCTTTGGGACCCAAAAGGACCACCTTCATAACCCATTTTTTCAGCTAAGGTTCCTCCTGTAGTATATGCTTCTTTTGTGGCATCACTTAAACCAAGTTTGAAATTGACATGTCTTTGTTCTTCCCAATCATCATTATATTCATCATCACTTTTTTTATCTTCTTGTTCATTCAGATGCTCTATATTTCACAATTTTCTAAACTCATGATCTTCTTCGTTATGTCCATACTCTGCAATATCTCTTGGATCACCTAGCTCCTTCCTCATAGACCAAAAGGTAGTAATTTTTTTATTGTGACAAATTTACTTCCTTCTCTAGAGAATCTGGTATTTTTACTCTCCTAAATGGTTTATGACTTTTTTCATAAAAAATGTTGTACCTCCTAATTGTCTTTCGATGCAATGCCATAATTTTTTCTAACAATTGTTTAAAAGAAATACCATTCTCAACAACACTTTTCTCCATTGTTATTTTGACCTCATCCCAAGAATCCTTGTTTCTCAAGTTTTCAAGAAAGGGTTTACTTTGATGTTGAATTCTACTTGCAACATTATTATTGAGCACAATAATTGATTTAATTGTGTCACATAGATTATACTGCCAGTGACAAATAGCATCAAAATAAAAATCAAAATCAAAATATTATGTGCCACACTAAATGATTTTCAATCGAATGTGAACCCTCCACATGAAAAAGGTAAAGAAGGAAATAAGGCCTTCTTTTGCTGACCGACAAAGTGTGGTTGGGTATGCGCAGGATCATCATGGAAAAAATAGGCCCTTAAGTGGCAAAATAATTAGAAAAATTAGAGTTAGGCAACTTGATGTAAAAAATTGAATAAGTTATCTTTATTATTTCAAAAATATGTAAGAATAGAATCTGTAGAAAATTGAATGTAGTTTCTAAACTACTAAGTTTTAAAAAAAAATGAAGAATCTATTTGGTGAAAATTTAAAATTTCAATGCATTGGTACTTAAATTTCAGGAAAAAAATAAGAAGTAGGTGTTTGTCTAACCACCCTAACCACAATAAAGTGATAATATTTTTATAAGATTTTAGATATAAGTAGAGGACTCATGCCCCAATGTGATGCATATTTTTTTGTAATTTGTTTATAAGTAAATAGTTAATTATGAATTTTTTATTACAAATTTTTAAAAATATAAAAACTCTTTCAGATGTCCTAATTAATTTTGGACTTGGTCAAAACTTCATGAAATTCATTTTTCTTTTTTTTCAAATTCTATAGTATACCTACATAGAATGTGACGATGTTTTAGATTCAAAAATGTGATACCGCTTGAAAGCTATAGATGTTTTCTCAATCAGCCTATCAATAAGGACTTTTAGTCATAATTCTGAATAGAAAATGAATAATAATTACTTATTAAATTCAAAGTAAAGAATAATTTATATCGTTGAAAGTCGGTGAATCTCCTTTAAAAACCCTTTTCATTTCATCAATTTTGCAAAAGAATATTCATACCACATACCCATCATATTCTACTTTTTGGCCTTATCATGATCTTGCATCATATCCAGCTTCATCACTACTCGCGATCTATATCTTACATATTCCAATGCAAAACCATTTTTTGTCACATGTATTGGAAGTTTGTATGGTTGTACTCTCAATCCAAAATCTAGCATATACATTCTTCCATTGGCACCAATCAGCCAATTGTATTTCTTTTCCTAGTTGAATGCAATTTCTGCATGACATAGGCAATGATAGGCATTGGAGTATTTGTAATTGTTTGATGCAATGGAGCCAAAAAGTAGTCTACAAAATGACTATAGTTCCTTCGAGAATCATGCATCCTTATCACAGTGGTTCATTCATATACTAGAGCCATTTTCTTTTCCTCAACATTACTATAGGGTTGAATCTAAAGCTTGTTGGTCTAAAACATTCCTCTAAATTTGAATAGAAAAAGATAGCACAAGTAGGTTGTGAACCTAAATTTCTTGGTGGAACCTCCTTTAATCATTAAAAATTGTTTATGCATGGATTCTACAATGTGCCCAATAAAATTATATTTGACATGTGGAACACCATAATGGATATTATATACCATTTCAAGGAGGCTTGCAGCCACTTCCAAATTTCTATCCAGTTCGAGGCAAAATGCTAGCATGAAAATAGTATCCTAAACCCATAGTCTAAAAATATCCAAATCATAAGGAGGCTTATGATCACCTTTCAATTTGTTTCTATCCTGAACTATTCTATTTAAGAAAGATTCTATTTAAGAAAGAATTTTTCTCCATTTCATCCACTGCTTCATAATCACTAGCAAGCTTTTCTAGGTCAATGTGAACATTTCCAAATTCTTCTGGTTGTAAACCCCAACACTTTTCCAAGTTCATTTTAATGGACAATAATTCTTCTTGCTATCTTTATTAACAATTGCTCTTTTGTTATCATCATAATTTTGGGCACAAACCATGATAAATTATGGGTAAGGGAAAACATCATGTAACATCATGCGCCCTAATTTAGTTACCCATGGTGCACTGATACTATTAACTTGAATTTTCTTTGTAGCCTTATTTTGAGATGAAAATTTAAGTTATGAGGTACCCCTCAGGTACCAGGTTTTAGGATCATAAATATCATGGTATTCTTTTTTTCCCCGCTCTTTCATTTCACTTTTTATTTTCCTTTTCTGTTTTCCCCATTCTATTTCGTTCCTTGCTTTTGTTTATATTCTTTATTTTTATTTTTAGTTTTCCTTTTTCTTCCTTTAATATTTGCTCTTTTTCCTCTCTGGAGGGCCTTTATTTATAGATTTATTTTGTTTCAATGATTTGGGCCTTCGCCCCTTTCTTTTATTATTTTTCTTTCTTCCTTTTTTGTTAATTTTGTACCTTCTCCTTTCAATTTCTCTCGAATATTTTTATCTTGGGGTTTATTCATCTGTTTCCTTTATCTTTTGGCTTCTATTTTTTGTTTGATCTGCTAATTTATTCTCCTCTTCATTTGTCCTTCTTTGTATTTTGTTGTTTCCTTGTTTCTTTGTATTTTATTCTCAATTTTTTAATTTGTCCTCTTTCTTGGTTTCTCTTCCTTCCTTCCCTTATTTTAATTGACCTTTTCTTCTCCAACTTGTTCTCCCTCATCTTTAGCCTTGTCCTTGGTCTACGTGCATCCTCTCCTTCCCTCCCTCTCTTCTTTTTATCTTGTTTAAGTCTGCATTCATCCTTTCATTTCTCATGCTCTCTTCATCCTGATGATGGATCATGTAGTGTGATCCGAAACGTTGATGTTAAAAATTTGCACACAATCAAATCCAGAAAAACTATACACTCATGATATGGATTGTGGAAACTTATTATCATTAATCATGGTATTCATTAGTGAAACTTTGGGTTTTAAGCAATTTTGCATAATTTATATTTTATCCAACATCGCTCTAGTGGTACTAGTGGTAGACATGCTTATATAATGTGAAATTGTGAATTCCCTATTAGTCCCCCTTAATTTTTCTTAATTCTTAAGTTTTTCAACCCTAAACCAAAACTTCAAAGTTTGACAAAATAATATTTTAAGAAATGTCAAACAATGAAACGTAGCCATAGGAATTCTTTCACTTACTTGGATTTTGATTCTTGAAATGATTAATGTTGAAAGTCATGGAAATTGGGTTACTAGAATGATGTTGTTGGAAGTGGGATTGTGGAACCTAGAATAGGGTGGGGCATTGCAATGAGCAAACTGAAGACTGAAATCTCCTCATGTGTTGACCCTCTTACTTAAAAATAAAATCACTTAGTAGTAGAAAGTGTTTTTTTTCAAACATTAAAGTGAATGAAACCAAAACGTCTACGTGTTGCTTCTAGACTACACAATTAGTACATGGATAACAACATTTAAAACAATCCATTTAGCTCTGCATTGACATCAAATTCTAAACTGTTGATCTTTGTAAATCTAACGGTTAAAGGGTGATTCTGGAGGTTTAAGTTCGCAAGCCTAGTGCTCTATGCATTTCGTTTTGGAATGCAACTACAGCCATACATCAAAATTTCATTGAATGGTTGAGTAATTTATGATATAAATAATAAACATGTGTTTCCAAGTTGTTTTAAACTTTAATGCACTAGGATTCACATCAAGGCCAAGGGGCCGGTAACTTAACATTGCAAAGGACTTAATAAAATGAATAATGATACCGAGAACTGGGGGAGAAGGTCAACGACAAATTAGAAATCAATTAAATTTCAGTAAACCCTAACAAGAGTGACAACTTTTACTATTTACAATGTTTTTTTGTCAATTTGATGACAAATTTCTTTTTTCATTTGTATTGCTTTATGTTTTACTTTTAAATCTGCATGCAATTATTTCATAAATAGATAATACTTAATTTCTTAAAGGAAAAAAAATCTGATTTGGATAGATTCATAGACATTGAACTTAGATAATAACACTTTACCATAAATGAATAACAAAGAATAACACAACACAACCATTTATTTTATTACAACTGAAGTACAGTGTCACATTATTACATATCTTTTTAAAGATGAGTAGTTGTAGAGTAGGCAACCTCCTATTTTGTATAAATAACATGTCACTTTACATAGAAACAATTTATTCCAAGTTGTTGCTCATGACAGTGGATTACAAATTGATTCCAATTTCCAAGCTTCTGCTGGTGACAATGTAATACAAATGTGACACTAAAAATAAATGCATGATTCTAAAGCTTCTGCTGGTGACAATGTAATATAAATGTGGCCCTGAAAATAAATGCAAGGGACTCAATTGGACAACAATGCTGGGGAACTGGGAGCTGTGAAGATACAAAATGTACTTATCCCCTTTGAGAAACAAAATCATGCAGAAGATGAGGGGTAGTAAAATTACTCCCACCTTCTGCCTACAACCTCCATGCATTGGGATAACACTTATCTCCTTCAGAGCTCCTCATCCTGGTTCAAAACCTGTATGAGAAGTCAGGTCAACCAAATCAACTTCTTTCCAATTCCACCCATTCTGAACTTGAAGAAATTTGGTCTTTTACTTTGTAACTACATAACTAGAGGTAGGAGAATTTAGAGTATCCCCAATAATACCACATCATATTCTTCCTGAATTCTTATTAACCCTAAAAAATGAAAACCCTTATGACACTATCCACTATCACTATCCCTATTTATGGGCCACCAGTGCCACTACCAACTTGATTCATGCAAACAAAAAACCAAATTAATCGATTCATGTAACTTAAGCCTTACATGTACAATTAAAATGTTTAATTTGATTGACGTTTGGCTAAATGCAAACTGTACCTCAAGCTGAAAAGCTGTCAAAATCACCAGACTCTAGTGCCACTCAAATGATATGAAATCATTACAAATATTATTTCATTAAAGCTATGAGCTATCCAATCAATCGCTTGGAATGTTCATATGGCATTAATTGCCACCCATAGTATGACTACCACACTTTCTTCAAAAAGATTGAGAATTTCAATTAAATGAAATGTAGTACGTCAAGGAATTGAAAAGAGAGAATGAGAGATGAGCTTGATCTTGTCACATGTTTGCATCTAATGGTTCTAGTGTTATTTCAAAGGTTTCAATTCGCAAGTCTAGTGCTTCAGAGATTTACTTTTGGAATGCATCTACAACCGTCCATCAAAAATTCATCGAATGGTCATGGTTATATTGATTTGTGTTGACATCTGGCTACATATATGGAATATCCTTAGTACATATTTCCTTCATTACTTTGGTCTAGGGATTGTATTATAAATTATTTTATAAGGTTGATAATTTAGGCTTGTTTGGCCTTTACATCCTTTGTGTAAAATGCTCTTACGTTTTTAAGCCTTGGTCCTACATTCTTCCTAGGTAGTCTCTCTTTTAAAACAAACTTTATGCATGTGCATATTTCTACCACTTAAGTTCTTGTATTGCTCATTGCCAAAATCCTTCAACCCATCATGTTCATTACCATGATGAGCAATGAGCCTTGATCTCGCCACGTGTCTGCATCTAACGGTTCTAGTGTTATTCCTGAGTTTTCAATTTTCAATTCTAGTGCTTCAGAGATTTACTTTCGGAATGCAACTACAACTGTCCATCGAAAATTCATCGAACGATCAAGGTTATATTGATTTGCATTGACATTTCGCCACTTATTTTTTTTTATTAGTTTGAGATTATGTTTAATTCACTAATGTTTTTTCTTAATCATTTGAAAATACATTTAATTTTCCAATGATTTTTTTTTGGTTTGAAAAAAAGTTTTAATCACCAACAAAATTGTTTTTTTGTTTTAAAAATAGGTTTAATTCGCCAATGGAAATATTTTCTAGGTTTGAAAATAGATTTTAATCCCCAATGAAAATATTTTATTGGTTTCAAAAAAATTGCAATTTGCGAGGATTTTCCATTGACTTCTAGCAACTAGAAAATATTTGCCAATGGAGATTTTTTTTCCTTGAAAAACAAAAAAAATTTCCACTAAAATTAATATTTTTATCAGAAAGTATACAAGATTCGCCAGGATTTAACACCTTTGTCGAGGGGGGGTTTCTTAAAGTTATTCATGATGGTTGGTTGAAATAGATGAGAAAATAATTGATAATCTTGAAGGAAAAAGGTCTCAACGAATGGTTCATTTGTGGGCTACCGAAATGTTCAATGAATACTTTTCCGATAAGACATTAACCAAACAATTTCAAATTTTTGTGCAATTACTTAAGATTTACAAAATGAGACGATTATTAAAAAAATTGAAGATTCATGTTACAAAATAATCAGAAAATAATAGTCTTATTGTAAAAAATATTTTTAATGCTCTAACCTTTATTGCAAAGACTAGTAAGAAAAAAGATAAAAGGGTTGCTCGAAGAGTGATCACAACCTCACTAGTAAGCCATCATTTATGAAAGGATTGTTTAATGAGACAAAATTGTATTGATTTAAATTTAAATCATAAAACATTGAATAGAACACTCTCAAGAAGAGGAATACTCGATAGTCCTCTTCAAAATGATATGTGGGCTTTTAGTGGGAGGCTTCCATGTGTTGATAAGAAGCTAACCAATAATGTAAAGATGCAAATTAAATAATTTTGAAATTCTCACTCTAGAGTATCACTGAATGTAAACGATGTTTTAAAATTATGAATTGGTAATCGAGATTGTACACCACATCCTAAATATTTTTTGGAATGTAGCCAAACAATTTTGTCAAGAACATCCAAATTTGCAAATCTCACAAAGGGATTTTGAGTCTTGCAATCCATTTTATTGTGTACCTATTAATGTTAGTAATACATGTTGTAAATACCATGTTGAGTTTTCAGGGTATATGCAAGATCATCATGGAAAAAATAGGCCCTTAAGTGGCAAAAAATTTAGAAAAATTAAAGTTAGGCAACTTGACGTAAAAATTTGAATAAGCTATCTATATTATTTAAAAAATTTGTAAGAATAGAATCTATAGAAAATTGAATGTAGTTTCTAAACTACTAGGTTTGTTTAAAAAAAATCTATTTGGTGAAAATTTGAAATTTCAATGCAAGAGTACATAAATTTCAGGGAAAAAATAAGTAGGTATCCTGTCTAACCACCCTAACCACAATAAAATGACATATTTTTTATAATATTTTAGATATAAGTAGAGGACTCATGTCTCGATGTGATGCATATTTTTTTGTAATTTTTTTCCAAGTAAATAATTAATTATGATTTTTTTATTAAATTTTTTAAAAAATATAAAAACTCGTATGTCTAACCACCTTAACTTGGTCAAAACTTCATGAAATTCATTTTTTATTTTTTTAATCCTATAGTATGCGAAGCATAGAATGTGACACATGTTTTGGATTCAAAAAATGTGATACTGTTAGAAAGCTATAGATGTTTTTCACTTAGCCTATCAATCAGGACTTTAGTCATAATTTGAATAGAAAATGAGTAATAATTACTTATTAAATTCAAAGTAAAGCATAATTTATATTGGTGGAAAGATAAGAATCTCCTTTAAAAACCCTTTTCGTTTCATCATTTTGTGGTAAAAAAAGTCGTTAGCTACATACCCATCATATTGCCACTTTTTGGCCCATCATGATCCTACACATACCCTTCAATGTATCATGAATTGTTATGCCATATTCGTTCTACTATGCATACTGACAAAATGTTGTAGGAGTGTCATGCAGTCCAACTTCCCAAGTCATCTAGGGAGTTTTTAAATTCATTTTTATGCATTACAGGTGATGGTTGCTTATTTTATAGAAATGATTGTTTAAATGAAATGTGTTTGCAATGTGGTGGTTTATCGAAGTTTGTAAGATGCTTTCATGAGGGTAGCAATCATGACTTTGGTAACAAGATTGTTGACAAAAAAAGTTCTGAGAGAGTCAAATACACATTGAAGAGTGGAGGTGAGGGTTCTATATGCATTTTGGTTGCAAGAGAGGTAAGTATTGCTGATTTTATTTCTAATTTTAAGAAAAATATTTTCTATAAGTATGCAAGGCATAGCCACAGGTTGTAGTGGTTGGATTGGAAATTTAGGATGTGTAAGGACTCTTTCCCCATTGGAGCTATTGTATCTGTAGTTGATTTTGCTGAAAATTACACATTGCTTGACCAGAAAATGAAGTTCAATCACAATATTATAATTCTATTCAAATTGCTATTTGTTTCCACATAACATATAGACATGCCCCTAATAGTACAAAAGAGGACATGGAGATAATTAGGGAGTATTATTTTTACATGAGTGATGATAGATCTAATTCATTTGAGTTTGTACAACATTATTTTGAATTTTTTTTTGAGTTGTTGGAAGAAAAAGGAATTGCAATGGGTCAACATATGATTTGGTCAGATAACTACACATGGCAATTCAAGAATGCTCGCATGTTTTATTGGTTGAGCGGGATGCATAAAGAGAGGTGTGTACCACATATTTGGATTTTTTTCAAAGGTGGGCATGGAATTTAGGTAAGCATGATGGCGCAGGTGCATGTGTGAAGAGAGTTTTGGTTAAGGAACAAATGAAGATCAGAGGTGGTGCAACATTTAGTGATGCATGTTCTATTGTTGATTGGTGTACTTATGCACTATCATGAGGAGGGACACTTGATTCACAAGTGTGTAGGTTCTTTTGGTTGGTTGAGGAGGGCACAGTGGGAGACAAAATGGAATGTCAAACAATTAGAGATTCTTCAAAGATGCATTCATTTTAAAGCTTAGATGTGGGTGCATGGGCCATATGGGCATGAGAGATGGATTATTTTTGTTAGAATTGTATTCAATGTGATTAGGATCAGTGTGAGTCAAGTGAGTGGTTAGATGCATGGATTCCATAGTACCTAACCCCTTTATCTGTAGCACAATCATCATTAGAAGATGTAATGGAAAGTTCACTTGACTATGACCATCTTTCAAATCTTGTACAGTTAAGACATGTCTATGTAGTTGTAGCATCATAGGGGAATGAAGAGGGATCAGACTATTGGTTGGCATGATATGTACAGGGAAAGAAAAATCTAACATAACCAATGACAAATGATGATGGGTTCATGTATCCTATAGGTTTAGTTGTTTTTTTTTTAACTTGGTTGCATTACCATTTCATCATCATTTATGTTTTTTAGAATAATATAATTTTTTTATTCTAAGCATCTTTTCTAGTTTTCATTACCATTTTATCATCATTTAGGTTGTTTAGTATAATATAAATTTTTTATTCTAAGTATATTTAGATGCTGATAAAAAGCTTATGATCATATAGGTTCAACTGTTGTTTTCAGAACTTGGTTGTGAACATATATGATTAGAAAGAATGGCATACCTGCATTTGAGGATGATGAGAAACACAAAACCATTCTCATGTATCCATACCTTGTTATAGCAACAAATGTTAAGTTATTGAGACATCATGCTAGACCAAAAACAAAGGAGCTATGGGCAATTAGTACTGTTGATCATGAAGCATTACTGAAAACTCTGAAGGTAAGCTTGATGACCCTTCAGGAACACTTGGGTAGTGGATCATTTTTTGTATGGGATAGGTATGATATTGTTCATCACATTTTGATATTGTTCATCTACTAAGGTTCATTATTTAGGTTTTTTAGAATAATATAATTTTTTTATTCTAAGCATCTTCTCTAGTTTGCATTACCAATTCATCATCATTTAGGTTGTTTAGAATAATATATATTTGTTAGTCTAAACATATTTTCTATTGTGACCATATATATTTTTCATTCAAAGTATATTATGGTGTGATGTTCTTGGCATGATTGATCATGGAGCTACTACAACAATAGCTAGATTTGATCCATTGGCAGAGGTATGCGGTAGATTAGAAAAAAAGATTTATTATTCTAAGTGCTCATCTTTTCTAGTTTTCATTACCATTCCATCATCATTTAGGTTGTTTAGAATAATAGAGATTTTTTATTCTATGTATCTTTTCTATTGTATGTAGTTTAACTGCTACCTTGATGGTTTGTACAGGTGCTTGTCAGTCTAGAACATCAATGTACTACTGTTGTGGAAGATTGTGCTGACCGCAAAGGCAATGCGTGATCTATTTCCTTCCCCTACTAGGAAATGACTATGTATTAGGGCCATTTGTTGTAAGCCTACGTGGAATTTTGTAAATCCTATATTTGATAGCAATTCTTGAATGATAATATCATGTGTATTGTGTATACTTTATGACCTACGTGTTTTCATGTGTATACTTTGTATTCATGTGTGTATTTCATGAATTAAGTGTATTTGAGTAAATGATTCAATTTTTCACTTACTCACGAGGAGAAAAATGAACACCAAACCCCTTTGCACCTTTACACCACATCCATCTGACCCTTTTTCCATCAACTAAAAACTTGAAACCATAGGAAAATTCCTTAGAGATATCAAAAATTGAGAGAGGTTATTTTAGAGGGGCCCTGCATGATCTTGTAGACTCAGACGGATTGTTTCAAGGTGACATGGTTTCCAAGTAATAGCTCATCAAAGATTGCTTCCTTTTAGCACTTTGGACTCTTGAGGGAAATCACTGGTCCAATGTGGCTCAAAGTGATTCAGTGTGTTTGGGTGAAAAAGAGGACCATGCATAGCATAAAAATACCCATCCATATGTGTTGAAATAGTTTGTTTGGTCATATGAGTTGCAGAACGAAAGGTTCACCACTTTGCAACTTTACACTGCTTGCATTTGACAACTTTTTCCTCAACTGAAAACTCATCACCAAGCAAAAATTCCTTCGAGATAGAAAAAACTAAGAGAGGTTAGTTTAGAGGGTCCCAACACAATCATGTAGCCTTAGAAAAATAGTCTGTAAGCGGCACAGTTTTCGACTAATAGCTTGTCAAAGATTGCATCCTTTTAGCACTTTGGACTCTTAAGGGAAATCGTCAGTCCAATGTAGCTCAGAGTGGTTCAGCATGTTAAAGTGCAAAAGAAGACCATTCCTAGTGTAAACATACCCATCGATATGTGTTGGAACAATCTGTTTGGTTGTACGAGTTGCATAACAAAAGTTGCACCACTTTGCAACTTTACATTGCTTGCATTTGACAACTTTTTTCTCAACTGAAAAATCGTCACCACGTGAAAACACCTCCGAAGTTGAAAAAACCAAGAGAGGTTATTGTAAAGGGTCCCAACATGATCCCATAGCCTCAGAAAAATTTTGTAAGCATCATGATTTCTGAGAAATAGCTCGTCAAAGATTGTTGTCTTTAAGCACTTTGGACTCTTAAGGGAAATCACCGATCCAATGTAGCTCAGGCTGATTTAGCATGTTTGGGTACAAAAGAGGACCATTCCTAGTATAAACATGCCCATCTAGATGTGTTGGAATAGTTCATTTGGTTGTACAAGTTGAAAAACAAAAGTTGCACCACTTTGCAACTTTACACTACTTGCATTTGACAACTTTTTCCTCGACTAAAAATTTGTCACCATGGGAAAATGCCTTCGAGATAGTGAAAAATGAGATAGGTTATTGAAGAGGGTCCCAACATAATCCCATAGCCTCAGACAGAGAGTTTGCAAGCATGACAATTTCTAAGCAATAACCCGTCAAAGATTGGTACCTTTTATCACTTTGGACTCTTAATGGAAATCGTGAGTCCAATGTAGCTCAAAGTGATTCAGTGTGTTTGGGTGCAAAAGAGGACCAAACATAGCATAAAAACACCCATCCAGACGTGTTGGAACAATCCATTTGGTCATACAAGTTGCATAACGAAAGTTGCACCACTTTGCAAATTTACACTGCTTGCATTTAATAACTTTTTCCTCAATTGAAAAGTCATCACCACAAGAAAATTCCTCCGAGATAGCAAAAACCAAGAGAGGTTATTGAAGAGGGTCCCAACACAATCCCATAGCCTCAAATGGAGAGTCTGTAAGCATCATGATTTTTGAGTAATACCCCATCAAAGATTGTTTCCTTTTAGCATTTTGGACTCTTAAGGGGAATCGACGATCCAATATAGCTCAAAGTGATTGGGTGTGTTTGTGTGAAAAACATGACCATTCCTAGCATAAATGTACAAATATAAATGTGTTGGAGTAGTTTTTTTGGTCGTACGAGTTGCGGAATGAAAGTTACACCACTTTGCAACTTTACATTGCTTGCATCTGATAACTTTTTCCTCAACTAAAAACTCATCACCATGGGTAAACACCTCCAAGATAGCAAAAATTGAGAGATATTATTGAAGAGGGTCCCAACACAATCCCATACCCTCAAACGAAGAGTCTGTAAGTGTCACAGTTTTTGATTAATAGCCCATCAAAGATTGCTTCCTTTTAGCACTTTGGACTCTTAAGGGAAATCACCGATCCAATGTAGTTCAGAGTGATTCGACATGTTTGAGTGCAAAAGAGGATCATGCCTAGCATAAACATACCTATCCAAATGTGTTGGAATAGTCTGTTTGGTTGTATGAGTTGCAGAATGAAAGTTGCACCACTTTGCAACTTTACACTACTTGAATCTGACAACTTTTTCCTCAACTGAAAAACTCCTCACCATAGAAAAAAACCTCTGAGATAGAAAAAACTGAGAGAAGTTATTGAAGAGGGTCACAATATGATCTCATAGCCTCAAAAGAAGAGTTTTTAAGTGCCACGGTCTCTAAGTAATAGCCTGTCAAAGATTGTTGCCCTTTTGCACTTTGGACGCTTAAGGGATATCATTGGTCCAATGTAGCTCTAACTGTTTTAGTATGTATGGGTTCAAAATAGGACCATGCCTAGCCTAAACATACCCATCTACATGCATTGGAACTATTTTTAGAGTAGACTAACTTCCTTTTCATTGACAATAAAATCTTCTTATCTTTTCATTCCTTTTGTAAGTGGTTAATTTTAGTCTTCAATTGTTTTGTTTGAATTTCAATGCTTAGGAAAATAAGATCCCTTTGTTTGATATATTTTTCAACACTTAAGACAACAAATTCATTTTTTCAAATCCACCTTAACCACCATCTCTCACTTTTTTTGCCAACACAAATTCTTACCAAATACAAAACCTCTATTACGTTAGGTTGAATGGCATATATTCAACAACAATTGCGATATAGCAATTTTGGTGTGGGTCAAGGTTGATTGACATATATGAAAATATCATATCAATGTTATTTCTTTTGTGGGAAGTGTGCATTATGACTAGTGTGCAACAAACCCATATAGTATACCTAGTTTTCTTATTGATGCATTATGGTTAGCAACATTCATTGTTGTGCATTACGATAATAAAAATTGCATGTCAAAGGTCATATATCATGCATGTCATGGAGTTGTATTTGGTTTGTTTAATGGTAGTATCACACTGATTTAGTTTGTTTAATGGTTGTATCATGGTTGAGAGATGTCTTAATTGTTGGTTGTGATTATTGTATAGATTTCGCATGAACAATCTAATGAACCTGTATCTTGTTCAGTTGTAAGGACTTTTTTTGAAGGTTGCATCAAACCCCTATGGTTGAAAGATAGTGATTCTTATTCAAGATGTTTTTATACCTTTTACATGTTATTAAGCTTGAATGAATATTGAGTGACATTGATTTTTCTCAAGATGATTATATTACTTTCGAATGAACACTGCAACATGACATATATTTCATTAAGTTGTATCCATTTGTTTGAAGTTTTTAATCAATCAAAAGAATCAATTCCATAAGACTGTCACAAGCTGCTCTTTTCATCTTTTTGCCTTGTCTATGAGACCATGATTCTTTGAGGCATATTTTCAAACAGTTCTTCTCAACAAATATTATGGAGTGCTTCTCATACCATTTTTCATTAATTTTAACTTCTTTTGAAATAAAAATCAGCTGCCCACTTCATTATAGGAGTTCAAAAAACAAAATAATGTCAAATGTAAATTCATTCATCAGAGCTTGAAATCATGTGTATTCTTAAATTGAGTGTTTGATAAAAATGTATTGGTAGACATGTATGAAAAATGTGGTACAGTAGAAAAGGCAGTGAATTGTTTAAAAAAACTCCTCAAAGAAATATGGTCTTATAGAATGTAATGTATGTTAACCTTAACATGAATGAACTCTAACATAGATGGATTACCAATTGTAATTCATAAGTTCTATTAAAATGCAATTTCATTAATCTATAACATACATTATCGATCATAACTTTAAACCATTCTAAGATAATTATACATTCCATTTTAAAAATTAAAAGTAGAAAGACATGCACACGAGGAACAAATTAGATTGAATATCAATTATTATATAACAAAATGTAGAATAATTGTGTTTTTGCATATGCAAATTTGGCATATGCCTACTCAAAACAAGTTTTACAAAATGTGGCATATATGCCGATCTATCAAACCCTAAGTACATATCAATCTATATCATATCATAATCTTGTGTTGAACCATCAAAATCGAGCCTCCTCGAAGAAGTTAATTGCTTTGAAGCTTCCTACAAATAACAATTCAAACCAAAAATTAGATTAATTGTGTGAATGGTTGATATGATAGACTAGTAAATAGAAACTTATATACTATCATTTATAAATTATGAATTTAACATCAAAATCACTATACGTGTACTATATTATATCAATAATGCAATTTTTATTTACCTCAAGTCTTGCTCTCTTTTCTGCAAGATGGTCTACATATGATTTTCCCTTAGGACTATTAAGAGTCCTCATATAAAGACATGGTCCCACACTGGTCACAATGTTGAGTTAGACAGAGGACTATAGCAGGTAAAATAAAAATGATACAAATTAACATATAATTGTTGAAAAATAATAATATCTACTAAACATATATCTACTCCTATCTAAATGTATATATCTGTAATATAAAATAAACGCATACCTGCTATGATGTTACGACACTAGATGGGCTCATAGTGGATGAAGCAACTAAGATGGTATCCTATATAAAAAATGACAATAATGTAAATTTAAATGCACATGCACATATAATCACAATGTCAAGAATAAAAAACATATATATACTTGTGCAACTTCATCCAATGTGTAGTACCCCTCCGCTTTTGGTCCTTCGTGATGTGGGAGTAAGTTGTTTATTTGTGATTTGTGAGGTCATGTTGATTTTGTCGTTTAATGTTTTTTTTAATTTAATGATATCATTAAATTTATGAAGAACTTAATAGTTTATATGGCTTTGGTTAAATTAATTAATTAAATTAAAATTTCTTTCTTTCCTCACACTTTCCAAAAGAATAATTTGGACATAGTGGCAGTATGTTTGATTGATTATAATGTGTAAAAAACAAAAAAAATACCTTTTCACTTGTGTTATTTCCTTGATGTTTGGAACGGTAATACCGATCACTTTATAACATTGCTTAAAGATGGTATCGACCTTATC
>VDFB02095368.1:0-39399 GCA_007258455.2 Sequoia sempervirens | reverse complement strand
ATATCACTAGCGCCTGAGATCCGGCAGGCACTTACATTTCATGAGTTTATAGATGTCTATAAACCCAGAGGAGGAGGTAGATTTGACCGTAGACCCCCACAGCATCAGCAGCAGCAGCCACAGGTGAATAGAGATTTGCAGTATGCGGTGAGCAAGATTACACTGCCATATTTTGATGGGTCAGAGAAGACATCAGCTAGGTCTTGGGTCCAGAAATTGGACAATTACTTGTCACTTAGGCCTATGCAGGAGGATATGATTATTTGATTGAGCATTTGTTTTGATGAGAATTTCTCTGAGGAGAAGCCTAGGGTTTCTGTCTCTCAAGCCATTAAAGAACGATAAACTCTTTAGTGTTGCAGCCATTTGAGGTGGTGAAATATCCATTGAATTTGGCATTCAGGAGAGCTTCATCCAGAAGTTCTATTTGTGCTTAAAGGTGAAGATTTTATTTAGGGTATGAAGATTATTGAAGGTCTTTCAAGTGCAGACCCGAAGATTCATCGTTGGCAGCCATTAACGATCAGTTTCCAAGCTTTGTGTTGGCTGCTACAGTGACGCGTGAACAGTACCCGCGCTACAGTGACGCATGAACAGTACCCATGCTACAGTAAAAATGCTACAGTGATTCGCTACAGTAATTTGCTACAGTGATGTGCTTGGTTGGTGTTGCTGCATCGACATTTTCAGAGGGTTTCTATTGCTGTGATCATTTCCAGAATTTTCCAGTATGCTGATATGAAGTCTGCTGTAGCTGATCAGAGGGTTTCAAGGCACGTTTACCTGTGAGTTTATAAATTGTAACTCCTAGATTTTCTGGGTATTGTTGTTTTAGATAATAGGGGTTATTTTATGAACTGGGTTGTCAATACATTATGAAAATAATGAGTATTTAAGCTGGTATAAAAATCTGGAATTTTCAGCTGTGTATTTCCATTGCAATTTCAGTTTTTGAGTAAAAAAATTATTATTGCAACATCTCCTATTTTGCGGCATTATATTGTTGTATCAAACCATTGGCAATATATGATCAAAACACAAAGAAAAGCACAAACCCATCAAACACAAGACAAAAAAACTTTATTATTCAAAGATAGTTGGGGTCAGAGACACCGGTCTCAGCGGTATCGCATTAATCATTATCGAGGAGTTACCTATACTGGACCAGAGGGTCATTGTGGTGTGCGAGGGATCATCGGGTGGCGCTATCCAAAGGTTTGGTATCTATCGTTGTGTCGTTGGCCTTCGCAGAATCTTCCAGAGTTTTTAGGAACTTTCTATTTTTAGAAAGTTAGGTCGCTGAAAGTTACATTTCGTAAGGGCACTGGTTCAACCATTCGCCTGACTCCACTCCAGCTCTAGCTTTGATGATCGCATGGAGAACACTTGAGTAATTAATGATTTATTAACATTTAATGTTTGACTTTATATTAAAGTCACTTTATTGAAATATTTAAATATTTAATTAAATTGGCCAGTTATAAAGTATTTATTATACTTTATAATAAAGTATTAAATGTTGATTTAATGAATATTTATTATTCATTTAAAAGAGGCGCCATTTAATTATTAAAATATTTCTCCTAAGTATTGAGGTGAAATAAATCAATTTTATTTAATTGATTAATTAAAAGAGCTTGGGTCGAATTTCTCAAAGGGGGAGTATATATTTTCAGAAAGGACAAATCGAACCATTATGATATGATATTCTAATTTGTCTTTTTTCTCTGAGCATTGGAGTTTGCGAACCTTAGGGTTTCTGGTAGACGATCGTTTCTGGAGAACGAAAACTCTTCAGGAATCAGGCAGACTGAGGCTGTGAAATATCAGTTGAAGCTGGCACTTGGTGATTTCATTCAGAGATCACAGTTTTGAGATTATTGAGACATTTATTCAGTGAGAAGCAGAGGAAATCATTAGCAGACATAGGTGACTTGAGCAGAGATTAGTTTTCAGTGTTCTGGCACAAATCCCAAGGAGGCCGTACTGCATTTAATGCTGCTGCAGACAGGCCGT
Source organism: Sequoia sempervirens (assembly GCA_007258455.2). Classification (NCBI taxonomy): domain Eukaryota; kingdom Viridiplantae; phylum Streptophyta; class Pinopsida; order Cupressales; family Cupressaceae; genus Sequoia; species Sequoia sempervirens. The sequence continues at coordinate 37,383 of VDFB02095368.1, read as the reverse complement.
ACCAGCTATACAAACACGTCTTTCTTCCTGGCAAGTGAAACGCCTAACATTGCATCTTCAGATTCTTTCTTCATCTGGCGCACAGGCAAAAAGGGGAATCAGTAGTTAGTCAGTTTCTCGGGGGAAGTCATCATTGGCCAAGGCCGTACAGATTTAACCTAGCTGTTGGGCCGTACTGTATCAGACCAGCAAGGGCCGTACCATCTCTTCTGAAGGATTCACATTGTTTTTCTTCACCTCCTGTCTCTGGCAAGGTTGGCGCCTTGGTTCCTGGATATTTTTGGAGGTACTAAATTGGAGCTGCATGCTTGCCATTTTTATTTCACATCATCATTATTGCTTCAGCCGCCATTGGAGAAAATCAGGTTTTTTCTTCATTTAATAAACTTGTATTTCTTTCATACATTGAAACTGGCTTTTGTAAATCATCTGGAAGTGCAATATATTGAAACGCCAACCTTTTGTGATCAAGTTTTTAGCTTATTCAGTGATCTAGAATTTATTTGGAATTTTCTAAGTATTTCTTAGAAAAATCGCATTTTTTATTAATTGCCTGAAAACCTCAAAAATCACAAAAAACCAAAAATTTGCAAAAATCAAACAAAGACAATTAGGGTTTCAGTTTGAGAACCACCAGGGTTCTGACAGTGGTATCAGAGCACATATCTCCTGCCATCCTGTGCTTTTTCAGTGCTTTTTCAGAATACAGTGCATTTCTGGGTTGCCTTTTATGAACCAAAATATTATTCAGTATACCAGAGGTGTAGGTACAGGCAAAGACGAAGATTGGACAGGTCCACCGATTCCAGAAGGTCAGACAATATCAGGAGTGCTTGGTTTTCACAGATCCAGTTCAGACGGCAGTGAAAACAGTGTAGCAACCCTAATGGCGCATCCGCATTCTCCTCGTGAGACTCGCGAGGGATTCAGGGAAGACATATGCAGAGGGTGATATCACCGGGCGAGGAGTTTAGACGAGACGAGTAATATGATGGATATGGGATGTCTCACCGATGGGTACCATTAGATGTTGTACCAATACGTACCAATAATTCACATTCGGGGATCGATGTGACGAAATGATCGCACTTCAAAGGATCGCCCATTGGCATCCTGTAATTCCAGATGTACCGCCACCGATCTGACCAGAGCGAGGGCCGCCACCACTTTCTTACCTAGAGAGACTCACCCTCGTAATCTGTAAGGTGAAAGCATCAGTACGCGATCAGAGTTTCCACGTAATGGCATGTCAGCAAGGCATTTGACGGTAGATTTCATGGTGAGTAAGATGTCACTAGCGCCTGAGATCCGGCAGGCACTTACATTTCATGAGTTTATAGATGTCTATAAACCCAGAGGAGGTAGATTTGACCGTAGACCCCCACAGCATCAGCAGCAGCAGCCACAGGTGAATAGAGATTTGCAGTATGCGGTGAGCAAGATTACACTGCCATATTTTGATGGGTCAGAGAAGACATCAGCTAGGTCTTGGGTCCAGAAATTGGACAATTACTTGTCACTTAGGCCTATGCAGGAGGATATGATTATTTGATTTTGAGCATTTGTTTTGATGTGAGAATTTCTCCGAGAGAAGCTTCAGGGTTTCGCCTCGTCATTAAAGAACGATAAAACTCTTTAGTGTTGCAGCCATCGATGCGTGTTTATCCACTGAATTCGGCACCATATCAACGCAGTTCCGGCCCAAAAGCCCCGCAAGATCTATTTGCGCCGAAGATTATTGAATCTTTCAAGTGCAGACCCGAAGATTCATCGTTGGCAGCCATTAACGATCAGTTTCCAAGCTTTGTGTTGGCTGCTACAGTGACGCGTGAACAGTACCCGCGCTACAGTGACGCATGAACAGTACCCATGCTACAGTAAAAATGCTACAGTGATTCGCTACAGTAATTTGCTACAGTGATGTGCTTGGTTGGTGTTGCTTCATCGACATTTTCAGAGGGTTTCTATTGCTGTGATCATTTCCAGAATTTTCCAGTATGCTGATATGAAGTCTGCTGTAGCTGATCAGAGGGTTTCAAGGCACGTTTACCTGTGAGTTTATAAATTGTAACTCCTAGATTTTCTAGGTATTGTTGTTTTAGATAATAGGGGTTATTTTATGAACTGGGTTGTCAATACATTATGAAAATAATGAGTATTTAAGCTGGTATAAAAATCTGGAATTTTCAGCTGTGTATTTCCATTGCAATTTCAGTTTTTGAGTAAAAAAATTATTATTGCAACATCTCCTATTTTGCGGAATTATATTGTTGTATCAAACCATTGGCAATATATGATCAAAACACAAAGAAAAGCACAAACTCATCAAACACAAGACAAAAAACTTTATTATTCAAAGATAGTTAGGCCGAGACACCGTCTCATAAAGGTATCGTACACGCCATTTAGAGGAGTTAGCCTATACCTCGGGATCCCTCAGAGGGCTGACCGTGGTGTGCAGAGGATCATTTGGGGCAGTTACTCAGGGTTTGGTAGCTCCAGTTTTGCAGTTGTGTCAGGTTGGGCTTTCGCAGAATCTTCCATAGTGCATTTTCAGGAACTTTCTATTTTTAGAAAGTTAGGTCAGGCGGAAGCTGCTATTTCGGGCAGGGCACCTGGTTCAACCATTCGGCTCAGAATCGACCCAGTTCGGCAGTTTGATGATCAGATGGAGAAATAAGGAGTAATTAATGATTTATTAAATATTTAATAATTTGACTTTATATTAAAGTCACTTTATTGAAATATTTAAATATTTAATTAAATTGGCCAGTTATAAAGTATTTATTATACTTTATAATAAAGTATTAAATGTTGACTTAATGAATATTTATTATTCATTTAAAAGAGGCGCCATTTAATTATTAAAATATTTCTCCTAAGTATTGAGGTGAAATAAATCAATTTTATTTAAATGATTAATTAAAAGAGCTTGGGTCGAATTTCTCAAAGGGGGAGTATATATTTTCTGAAAGGGCAAATCGAACCATTATGATATGTTATTCTAATTTGTCTTTTGCTCTGAGCTTTGGAGTTTGCAAACCTTAGGGTTTCTGGCAGACGAACGTTTCTGGAGAACGAAAACTCTTCGTGAATCCGTGCAGCATCGAGGTCAGAAATATCGCTTGAAGTTTCGCACTTGGTGATTCTTCTATCTGCAGATCACAGCTTTGAGATTATTGGAGACATTTATTCAGCTGGAGAAGCAGCAGGAAATCAGCTGAAGGTATTACAGTGACTTTGAGCAGATTAGTTTTCAGTGTTCTGGCACAAATCCCAAGGAGGTCGTACTGCATTTAATGCTGCTGCAGACAGGCCGTACCAGCTGTACAAACACGTCTTTCTTCCTGGCAAGTGAAACGCCTAACATTGCATCTTCAGATTCTTTCTTCATCTGGCGCACAGGCAAAAAGGGGAATCAGTAGTTAGTCAGTTTCTCGGGGGAAGTCATCATTGGCCAAGGCCGTACAGATTTAACCTAGCTGCTGGGCCGTACTGTATCAGACCAGCAAGGGCCGTACCATCTCTTCTGAAGGATTCACATTGTTTTTCTTCACCTCCTGTCTCTGGCAAGGTTGGCGCCTTGGTTCCTGGATATTTTTGGAGGTACTAAATTGGAGCTGCATGCTTGCCGTTTTTATTTCACATCATCATTATTGCTTCAGCCGCCATTGGAGAAAATCATGTTTTTTCTTCATTTAATAAACTTGTATTTCTTTCATACATTGAAACTGGCTTTTGTAAATCATCTGGAAGTGCAATATATTGAAACGCCAACCTTTTGTGATCAAGTTTTTAGCTTATTCAGTGATCTAGAATTTATTTGGAATTTTCTAAGTATTTCTTAGAAAAATCGCATTTTTTATTAATTGCCTGAAAACCTCAAAAATCACAAAAAACCAAAAATTTGCAAAAATCAAACAAAGACAATTAGGGTTTCAGTTTGAGAACCACCAGGGTTCTGACATGGATTCTTCTCTAGTGATGTTTGTGTATGTTTCTCTATCATGCTCTATTTGTGTTGCACGTCTGCATTGATCGTTGTGCTTGTGATCCGAGATTTTCTCGTGTGTTCATGTTTTTCATATTCTTGGCCGACAAGGTGTTTGTAACATGTTCTGGATCTTCAAGGAGTCATTAACTGAAGTGGTTCATGTTTGAGGATGTTATTTTCGGTCTTCACTATGTTATGTTCGACCTTGGTTGATTCACATTAATAATCTTTATTCTTTTGGGTTGACTGTTTATATTCTTTTTATTATTTTGTTGAAGCTGACTTGTAGTGATGTAATTTCTTGTTGTGAATATATATAAGTGATTGCTTATACCATTTGAGGCATGGTGTGGGTGAATAATGTTCTAAATCATTTGAAGGAAAAGCATAGTGTGAAGAAGAGTGAAGAAGAGAGAAGTGATCATGAGCTTAACCAAAATTGTAATCAGGCATTAGCAAATGCTATTTTTCTCAATTCAAATCTGATGGATGTAATTAGAATCTTTTTGTAAGATAGTGTGTCTTCCTTTTGTATTTAAGTAGTTAGCTCTAGGTAGTATTCCTAAATGCATGTGCATTCCCCATTCATATTTCTTTATACTTTTAACATGGTATAATCTTGTGGACTGACCTCCACCGTGTTTTTTCCCCTAACAAAGTTTCCACGTAAAATTCTTGGTGTTATGTGTGTTTATAATGTGTTGTTCATTTATGCTTTCATGGTTATTGATCAAATATGAGAACAAGGTTAATGATTTGAATATATTTGAAATTATGTGACAATTGATTCACCCCCTCTTAGTTGTCTTCCCTTAAGTTTCCAATAGAAACACACTTGATAACCAGAGAATCTATAAGAGATGTGGCAGGGTTGTGTTTCTCTGGACCAGTTCTAAGATGAAAGACCATCAATGATCAAGAGATAATTGAGGTGACTGGTGTGACCCTTGAAGGAAAAGAACTCATTTTGAGTACAATTGAAGATTTGGTCATTCGATATGTTGCAATGATTATTGGACACAAAAATTTCTTACCAAGTAATGACTACACAGTTTTTGCTATTGTCGCATACACTACATCTGATATGGTCAGGAATGGTATTGATTATGATCTTTGTGAGATGCTTCGACTACATTTATTGAAAAATCTAAAAGATATCAAAAAGAATAAGAAAAATACATTCTCGTATGGTACTTTAACAATTTTTTTACTCTTTTACTTTATGAAAGAGTTACTAGTAACTGGAAGGGTAGAATGGAAAAACACAGAACCAATAGCTCACTAGATTAGGAATTTAATGATAAATCTTGGTGGTTCAGATGCTCAAGAAACTACTCTTGTAGCATTCTTTGGAAAATTTCAGATGAGAATGAATAAAAGAACAAGAATTCTAGAAAATATGATTGAAATTTTTTCCAAAAACGTAAATTTCCTAGTCTCTACATATTTTTGTTATATGGAAGCAGTTGAATCCAGACTTGTGTGGATTTCTAAACTGGATTATGAAGTCACTAAGGAAATAATTGATCATTGTGCAAAAGTTCTTTTAGAGAGCCCCAAGAACCCTAACAAGACAGAAGTAGAAGAAATTTCTATGACTAAAGCCTCTAGCAATGCAAAATGAACCAAAAAGAAGAGAAAAGGTACTATTATCAAGCAAGAAATCACAGAACTAGAAGGAAATGAGTTTGAGAGAGCTCAACATGAGCATGAAAGCACAAACATTCGAGAAGCATTAAAAGAGTTATAGGAAGTGATTCCTGGTGCCAGATTTAGTTCATCTATATCCATTGTGGAAAAGCTCGGGAGTATGATTAACTCTTTGAAAACATAAATCTTCGGACTAGAAGTACAAATAGGAAATAGGTCTGCAGAAGAAAATTTAGAAGACATCAAGAATAAATGTGCATATGTGCATCACAAAGTTGTGAAGGAACTAAAGCATGTTTAGGACTGTGAGAAAGAGGCATAGGAGTTAGTATCTTTTTGCTTGAATTGGTCTAATAAGACTTTAAATGCAAGAGAAGAAATAAGAAAGAATGAAATTCGATTGAGTACTCAAGTAGATGTGTATAGCTTGGAAGATGGCAAGGAAAATTAGAGATGGTCCTACATTTTGCAACTACAAGACAAATTATTTTCCCTACAGAATCAAAGAACAAAAGTGATCAAGCAGTTTGTGGCACTCAAAGATTTGGTAAAACTCAGGAATATTCTTGTATCCAGTTCCCTTGACAGTGTTGGTAATCTATTAGAAATAAATCTCAGTCCCAACACTATGGAAGAAGGTATAGAGTCTTTGACTAAGCTTGAATTACTATATAAGACTCTTGCAAGTGCAAAAGGATTGTGGGAAGAAGGAAAAGCTACATGGGAGGATACCCTGAAGAACCTCAAAGGATCTTCTTCTTCAGGTTAATATTTTCTTTCATATTATTTTTGGTCATTTTTTTATGCATACACATATTTGAGGAAATATACTAGACCCCTACATGACCTTTGCCATCGATGTCAAAGGGGGAGAGATAGATAGTAAGAAGGAAAAAAAATTGTAAGGAGAAGCATTAACTTTGAAAGGGGGAGTATTCAGTTGCTTTATATTGGGATAAAAATGTTTTTGATATGCATGTTGCCATCAATGCCAAAGGGGGAGATTGTTGTAAATATGGGAGCCTAGCAACATGATTATGAAGTATATATAGGTTGATTTGAATGTTTATGGAAATAGTGTGGGAAGCATATTTGGTATACCGGAAACTAATCTATACCGGAAGTGCTCTTTACTGATGGTCCAGTGCGTTGGTTTTTGAGTCTAGAATTCACCATAAGAAGGGATATGATTATGTTATCTTAATCTTATTATTATGACTCATTCATACAGTTATATCTAGGATCTTGAGAAGTTTTGTGTTGTGTACAAAAAGTTATCAATGACAAAGCTCAACTTTGTACACTACATTTGTTTCTATGTTTAGTATATCAGTGTACGAGACTTCACATTTTCTTAAGAAGAAAATTTTGATGTTGAGGTTCTAATGATAGTCTCTTTGATGTTAATGTGATAAGAAACTGAAGTAATATCAGATCTGGAAGATGTTTACTTTGAGAAGTGTGTGTTGAGGTCTTATTCTTGGTTGACCTAATATATGACATGTATTAAGAAGATTAATTATACTTTGCAGATGTTAGTTGGATCCCTTACAGATCTAATCCGACTTGAAATAATGCACCACATGAATAAAATATGCTTTGAATCTTATATGGTGTCGACAAGAGCTATTTTTTGATTGGTTTGTTTACATCTAATTAGGCCAACCTAATTGATGTATGAAACATACTTGTATATATATATATATATGATACTTTTTGGAATAGAAAGAGCGATGAAGTGTGTGAGAGATGTCTGTGAAGTGGTGTGAAGAAGATTGAGAATGTGTGAGCTTAAATGATTCATCAGATGTGAGTAGTGTATAGTGAGAGAAGTTAAGGATCAGAGCAGAATTGTTATGCGACTGCTAAGTAGAGCATTACTTCACATTTAGAGCCTCATTGGAACTAAACTCGACACATAGAAGGTGTATTCCATCAGTTCATACTTTGGCAGTGAGCCATATCTTTTATATATTGGGGGTTAGCCATTTCATTTTGTATTTTGGCTATGGGCCTTTTTAAGGATAGTGAGTCTTGGTAGTGAGCCTTGTAATATACTATATCCAGATATATTATATTGTGAGCTAATCCTCACCGTGGTTTTTCCCATTTTGGGTTTTCCACATAAAAATCTAGTGTTGATGTGTTTTGTGATGTCATGTTCATTTCAATGTCTTTATTCTTGTTTGTAGTTATATGTGCTTTAATAATTGAGTGGTTTACAACTGAATGGTTTAATAGAATACTGATTCACCGCCCACCCCCCCTCTCAGTATTCTAAATAATCAACACAATGTTGATGTAGTTGTCATAAAAATTGCTTGTCAACTTTGTAAAATGAGACTCACTAAACAAGTATGCTATGAATTGTAACTAATCATCCCAATTAGTTGTAGTAGAAACATAACTATGAATATCCTATTGTACTAAATCATGAGGAACCAATGATGTAGGAACACTCGATATTGAAGAAGGAGGTGGAGATATAATATCAATGTAAGGTGATGAAATTGATTAGGAGGATATAACTCCAAGGTTCAAATAACCAAAATGTATCTCCTTATGCATGTTGAAGGTATTAGTGTCATATATAGCAAAACATCATCAAAGTCAATAAAACCAAAGGAAGAAAAGGAATACATTCTGGATTCATGATCAATATGTCATATGGCAATGATGTCTCTACTCAAAATATTTGATGATCACAAAATGTGATGTGAACTTAATTGTTTTCTTTGTGCCACTATGTGAGATATGATGATGACACTTGTCCCATGCACATGACACATCATGGAAACATGTTCTATACTCATGGAGGATGCTAGATTCCATATCTACCTTCTCATATCATCCCTTTTCTATATATTCAAGGGGACCATATGTTATTAATTTTTATTGGATTCACACATATTGTATGAATATATTGTATGGTTTTGGGTTATTTAAAATATCTTATAGAAGGCTTCTCATTGTTTTGTAGAATCTATTGGGCTATGAGGGTTAAATATGTGATTCCAACACAATGTGGGGTTCTTTTCCTTTTCCTTTTCGTTCTTTTATTCATTTTGTAAGATTCACATTAGGTGGATAGTCTATACCCTATTGTTTCTTAGCTTATTGAGGTTCAATAATATTTTATATTCTTGTTCATGCTTACCAAGCCTAGTTCCTTTATATCCTAGCTTTTTCATTAGATTATATGTAGGGCCATATATTTTATTGAATAATTTCTTAGGAGGTGATAGTGATTTTGGAGATCTATCTATTTCAAAATCACTTTCACACTTGCAAGTATCCTTTGAATTTAGATATATTTTTTCTAGTATCCTTTGAATTTAGATACAATTTAAGTATTTTCTCATAGATAGAAGGATCCATATATAAAGATGGAATACCACAAGCCTTAGGTTCCACATGATACTTTACAAAACTACAAGGTATGGATTCTAATGGGCCTCAATAATATTCTTGTAAGGTGATATGATTATTAACTAGGGGTTCATTTTGTGTAACATGATTGTTAGATGTATCAATTTTATCATGATAAACAAATAGTTTTTTATCTCTATTAACACAAAACAATTTCCCTTTATATCAAAATTTAACAGATTGACACAATATAGATGGTATTTATTTCATAGCATACAACCAAGGATGCCCAATAAGAATACTATAATTTAAATTGTTAGACATCACATGGAATTTATAAAGTATCTAAAGTACATGCATCAATTTTCATTGGAACAACAAGAGTAGGAAAAAATCTCCTAATTTTACTATCAAAGCCTCTAAATATTTAAGTCTAATGATTAATTTTAGACATATCTAATTTCAATTGGCTCAAAAAAATTTAGTACAAATGTTGAAACTAGATTCATTATTCATTATAGATCTCTTAATAATGAATTGTTCGCACTTCATGATGATATATTAAGATAAAAATTTCTTAAGCATGGGATTTTGTTGAATATCCTTATCACCAAAATATATATTATGGTTATCCTTATGTCTAATAGATATAATAAAAATTTCTACTAACTACAAATTATAGTTAAAAATAGCATGGATATTCTCTAAATCTTTCTTCATTGTTTATTTATGTGTGCATACTAAGTCCCTTAGAGAAATTTTTATGTATTATTTTCATTTGTTGAATGATATAATAAGTTCATTATTGTTAGATCTATCTAGATGTGTATAAGGAAGATTAATTGTGTTGGGAGTCAAGTTAGTTTTAGGAAAATTAACTTTTTATCCTCTTGCCAACTATGGTGTTTATGTCCTACAAATTCAAATAAATTTGGTCTAACATGAAAGTAAGGTCTAGGTTGTAGAAATCTAAATTAATTTGTTTGGATTAACCTTTGGTTAGTATTCCTGTATAATTAGATGAATGTGATCTAACATTAAAGTAGGACATATTGACCAATGGATTTAGATCAAAAGATATATGACAAGGAAGTATATTCAAATCAACCCTATCATCTCTAGAGTCTAGGTCTATAAAAATATTTAATGAAATCACTAGGTAATAGTTAAAAGAGGAATAAAACATACAATATTTATCAAACCATAACAATTCTTTATCCTTGAGATATAATCTAAACTCACTAATAAAATATTACATAATCATCAATATGTGTACAACTAGCAAGCAATATTTTTTTGTTATACAATGAGACATATATAGAACCATCATAATCATCAACCAATTCTTCTTTACATAGATCTATAATATCATTATGTAAAGGAAATTAAGCTAATTAATGATCCTTGTTAATGCACAAGAAATTATATGAAAAAATATATTTATCATCGTGTATAAATCTAGGCAAGTCATATAAATCAATCACATACATAGGCTCAACATTGTCATGATATGTGAGAGAGGGAACATCATGAAAGACAATAATGACATGAGTAGGAAGTAAATTTATGTCATCAATGCTCATTCTACAATATTTATCATAAGCTAAATCAATATTATTCATACATTCATAATTATCACAACCTTTATAATCATAATCAAGATTACTTTAAGAAGTTAAAAATGAAGAAGCATTAGCTATATCATCAATAGGTGTATTATGCAAAAAAGATGTGAGCTCAAAGATACAATATCATCGTAATCATGCACAACATCACTCTTCATAGAAGAAAGATGTGACACATTAAAATTATTAAAAATTAAAGATAAAATGTCTACAAAGGAAGGAAATGTAGTAAGCCTACAAAAGAAGAAAAAGGATCATGGAAAATTTTACTCCATTAGTATGAAGAAAAAATGTCTACAAAGGAAGGAAATGTAGTAAGCCCGTGAAAGAAGAAAAAGGACATATGTGATCATATGATTCTTCCATGGAAAATTTTACTCCATTAGTATGATAACATTTCATAAGTGAATCAAGCATAATGGGGTAGCTTGAAAAATGTGTAAATATATCATAACTAGTGATCAAATAATTGATAGAAGTCAAGTATAGAGGACCATGAGGATCCATAGTATAAAAACAAGGGTCTTATCTAAGTATCTAGCATTTAAAAAATATGTAAGAAAAGTATGCACAATTCTAGAAAAAAAGACAAAATGACATCAAAGGGTGTAATTAGATAATGTAAGAACTATTAATCATAAGTGAGATCTACAACATGTAGGAATATTAAAACCCAATTCCAACCAATGGTGGTAAGATGGGTAAAGATAACCTAGGAAACATAGGACCAAATCCTAGGATATACATGTGTGAATGGAGAACAATAGTAAGGATATATTAGATTTGAAAATAAAGTTAAAATTAAATACAAATCTACAAAGCATAACTAGGCTTGCAAGGTTAGTAAGCTTGTTAGGTTCACAAAAATAAAAAAAGGAAAATAACTTTTGTAGTGGTTACTCTATGGAAATTAATTAAATGCAACAATTAGGCACTATTCAACCTAGATTTAATTGTTTCTAGTGGAGTGGATTAGTTCAGACACTATTAAATAAAAATTACAATCATGTTTCATAAATAGTAATAAATTAAGAGAGATTTCTTAGGTTTGTGACTAAAGAATGTGTCGATTAATAAAGACAATAAGATCTACACATCTTAGAATTTGGATATGTCTTAGTTATTCATGTGTATGGATCAAACTTAGAATTTTATCTTTTTATTCATGTTGGGCCAATTTAGTTGTTTTAGATCTAGTTTGTGCCTATTAACTTGTTATGTATCTATGAATTTTATCTTTGAAAGAAGGCATGAGGAAAACCATTAGGCCTCAAAGCCTTATATGCTCCAAAAGAGAACACTGCACTTTTGACCTCTTGAATCTTAACATGTTTCCCTAAATCCCTAAGGTACTGATCAGAGAGAATAATAGGGATAACATCAATAAGTTCTTTCAGGTCAAAAAATTATAGATTAGATCCAACAAGGGTTTCTTTAAAGAAGGAAATGGTAACATCTACTATATCATTTTCATCAATCAGGACAGAACCATCATCTTTAGCCAAAGACCTTATTATATCCCTTTTTTCTATATTTCATAGTGGATTGAAGATTTGTTTTTGTATTTTTATCATCCTCAATCAACCACTATATTCAAGATTTCTATTTCCAAAAAAAATTCTCCATCTTTGAGTGTTTAGTCCATTCCATATGTAACTCCCTTTCTTTTACACAAGTTTCCACAGTATTATTTCCTTCCTCCATTCTTCCCTAAATCCCATTTAGGTTAGTTGAAATGGTCTTCTTTTTGTGAAAAATATTTCCAATGGAGATCTTATTCTAGACTTTTATCTTATATTTAACCCTTTTTAAATTTTGAGCAAAATCGTACATTGGAGTACCTTGACATGGGAGATTCCACCAGCTTTGAACTAGATCTTTAAATTTAGGTTAAGAATTCCATATTATTTCACACTTGAAAGGAAAGGGATCTTTCACAATAGCCTCCTCCCAATCTAAAAGAATAGCATTATAATCAAAGCCCATTCTAGGAAGAGCATTTAAAGTGAGCTTGGGAAGAATATTCTAGCTGTTAGAGATCAAGAACCTATCAAGTTTAACTTGAATATGATTATTTCCTTGTCTTCTATTGGACTAGGTAAATAAAGAACCTTGAAGTTCAGCATCCATAATCCCCTAAGAGGAAAGAAAATCAACAAGGTCCACCATGCTATAAGAGAAATCATCCAAATCCCCTGATGGAGAGAAAATGAGGGTTCAACAACACATCTCACAAACCTTCAACAATAATTCAAAGCAATCTTTGTATAACACATGCTATTAGGCATTCTATATCACATTGGAAACATAACTATGACACCCCACAATCTAATGCAACCAATAGTCATTAATAACTCCCACAAAACAAATAATAAAGCCAATCACTCTGGTGAGATTAAAGAAAACATAGTAATAGACCTTTATTTGAAGTTTTATGAAGATCCAATAGTGGAAACAAAAGTTACTCCATTTTTCCCAAAACTGCAAACCCTAGGTAAGGTTTAGACCTACCCTCACAAAAATGGTCATAACTTATTAAAATATTAATGAAATTTGATGATACTTGAAGAAAATTAAATTATATTCACATAGAAACAAAATCCAATTTTTTTCAGATCCAAAATATAGACTTTACAGTCCGTACCATCACATTTTTCATACTATAAATTCTGCACAATATTGTTAGAATAGGGCAGTCTCACCAAAATAGTCATATCTTCCACAAAACTCAATAAAATTTAATGAGACAAAAATAATTGGAAACTAGAAATAGAGATATTTCTATCCATATATGATACTCTATTATTTTTGTCCATACCAGGCCATACAAAGCACAACTTCAGCCTGGAAACAATGTAAAAATCAGAAAATGCACACATATTTTGAGGTTGCCATTCATCAAACTTCAAAAATATTGTCTCCAACCCCAAAATTCGAGTTTTGAAGGGTGTAGTTATATATTTCCAACAAAAACCAACTATTTTCAACCACCTTTTGATTAGTTTATTGAAAAAACACCTTAATGACACTTCATCTACCTAATTTTGCACTTTTGACAATTTTTACAATATGGAACAACTTTAAACATTATTTGACAAATGACTTAAAATATGAATTCCTAAGACTTAAAAAAAATCTAAAATTGTTTGATAAACCTTATTATAAGACCCAATAAACAAAATAAAGCAACTATTTACAAATGGCCTCATGGAGGCAAGAAATCTAACAAGTGCTCTTGCACCAGCCCCCAATTTTTTTAAGGAAATAGAGGCGTATTAAAGTCCCCACCAAGCATCCAATAATCCACATGTCTACTAGAGATAAGAGAGGATAAATAACCCCAAATATGAACTCTAGAAGACCTAGAATTAGGAGCATAAATATTAACCAAATTTCATTTAATAGAAGTGTTCAAATCTTCCATATAGGTCATCAAGTTATTTTTACAATGGTCTCCTTTGGAGCCTTCATCCTAGTGGGGTTCCACATAGTAGCTATTCCTTTACAAGCCACTTCTGCATCACTAACATAATAATTAGCAGAAGGCCAAATATTCTTGACTATCTGATCAAAAGTGATTTGTTGCATCTTTGTTTCCTGGAGAAGCAATATATCAATTTTCAAATCAACAATATAAAATTTAATAAGGTGATGCTTAAAAGGGCTATTCAACCCTCAAATATTCCAAGATACCAAATTCATTACAAACATTAAAAAAGATAGTATCACCCTGACATTGATAAATAGAGGCTAAGTCCCCAACACCTTTATTTATTCTATTTCTTTTTTCCCTAAAAGGCTATCCAAAGTTTTTTGTTTACCAAAAGTCACATCTCAAGCTCAAGATTCCCTCTGAGAAGGTGTCCCTTGTTTATTTTCTCCCGCCACATCTACTTTTTTATTCTTTTTTTGGTTCCCATCAACTTGAGTCCATTCCTCTTCTAGAACACCTCCCAAGGACTTCTTCGGAGGATTTTGAGCCTCATTAAGTCCAAATCCCAATAGTTCAAGTGATTCCTACACATAAAAACTTTGAACCCTAGGAAAGCTATTAAAAAAATCTTTATTTATTTTAGTATCCTTACCCTCCTTCATTTTGAGAACTTCTTTTAACTCAAAATATATTTCCCCCTCTTCAAGACCCCCATTATAGTTTGGAGTGGAAGAGTTTTTAGAAGCTTTTTCAAGTCTTTCATCTTTATGCAAGGTAGTATCCTTGGTGCTACTCCTTTCACTCTATTTTCTTAAGTCTATTTCACCTTTATGAACACCATTTTCCAAGTCTTCACCTTCCACAAGCCTTCCCACTGACTTGTGTTATTTATTGTATAATAGTCCCATAACATGATTCTTGTTAGAACCTCCCACTTTACCTTCCTTTGGTTCCTCCCTTTCTTTTCCTTGTTGTTTAGTTTGGTTAGAAGATAGTTTCTCCTTCCCCCAATCACCCTTGTTATAAATATCCTTGTCAAAAGCTAAGGTCTCTTCCATAGCATTAAGATTTTGTTGAACCATCAACACTTTGTTTTTATCCAAAAATTATTTCTTATAGAAGTCACTTAAATAACCAAACTTCCTATAGATTTGGCAAAAAATAATTGCATTTTCATACTCTATTATTTGATTCCACACCCCAAGCCTCAATTTCATAGAGATAGAGGAAGGTAAAACCTTGTTAAGAATAATATTTACATAGATCATTTAAAACACTAGTCTCAACTTTTGTTGTGTTACTTTGTTTACTGCTAGTAGATGGCCAAAGGAATTAGCTATAACTTGGAAGATTTTATAGTTCCTAAACTCAAGAGGAAGCCTTGGAAGGCGGGTCCAAGTAGGAGTCACCAATCCAATATTTTCCAAAGGATCAAATCTAGGATTCTATTTGTATAAAGGTAAGAAGTTCTTAAAATTCTTAACATATGCCCATGGGCCTCCAATTAGCACCTTTATGAGAATTTCATTAATCATAAAGCTTTAAAGAGAAACAAACCATTTTCCATTGTAGTGATATTAAAACTACCTTTTAGCTTCCAAACAGATTGTGCTCAATTCCTCATGTGATCTATGTTGGTTCTAAGAGAAAGAAACTTACCTACCAAAGAAAGTTGAAGACCATCAATCATTTCATTCATGAGATCATCAAGAACAACAATCTCTAGTCCTTCCATTGAACAAAAAGTGTCCAAAGGATCATAAACCCTAGGTTTCACCACGTTTGGGGATCTACCACCAACCAACTTATCCACATAGGATACTAGATCTATCTTAGAAAAAAAAGAGTCTAGACCAAAAGGAGGGGATGCGGGAGTCTTTTCAACATCCCAACCAATTAGAATCATGCCTTCATTTACTAGGCCATATAAGTAGCCACATTAGATGGGGGATCCCTCTTCCACCCCTCCCCCCCTGCCCTCCCCCCCCCCTCCTGCGCTTACCAACTCCATGATCCAAAACCTCGAGAAACTTCAAAACTTTAAAAATTGCAAAGCATGTTCAATTATATAAGTGTTGTTAGATGAATTTGATCACAACTTTTTTGAATGTGGATTCATTAAAAAAAATCCAAGGTGATCTATAAGGTTCATGACATTCCATTGGGAGTGTCACTAACTTTCTAGTTCTACTTCCTTTACATCTATTACATTGGTCACATTGATATCTCCCTCTTACTATAAGACTTCCAAAGATAGCAAAGAGATTTATTCCATTCAGCAAATATAAAATATATTGGTAGAATTTTTACCACTCCAACACATCATCTTTAACCAAAAAAACCATGATGTATATACCTATAAAACCCTTCTTCAAACCTAATGCATTGAATATCTAATGGAAACAATATTTTTATTTCAAGACTTCTACTAGGATTAGTTTATCCCTAATATCTACAATAAATGAGGGTTGCACAATTGAAACATTTGATGGAATACTAAAGGGGAGGGAATTGATTAGTATTATTTTATCTTTATTATTTTGTTATAAGTAACTTGGTTAAGGAACCTATCTGCTAAAAAAATAGTATCAAAGTATCATATTTTGGAAATATAATTTCATTATATCCCCATAATAAATCTCTGTATCCACTCAAGAAATCTAAGCCAAACATAACTTATATTTAGATACTATAAATAATTCATAGTAAAATAAAATATGAGAGAAATTACTAAAACACAACACCTTAACAAGAGGTTCACATATTTAGGAGGGGGAGAGACAAGTTACATAGGTCTATCCATCCCACAAGTTGATTAAACATATACATTTTTATCTATGTATTTCTATCAACACCTAAGGTTCCTCATATTCCTCAACAAAATAAATATGCTTAGGAACCATAGCTTCAATAGAGAACTTCAAATGTAGCAATTTTGAGGACCTTCAAAAGTATACCTTGATTTGACAAGATTATGTGTTGGTGTTAAATGCCAATATTCTACCCTAAATCTTTAGTGACACACTCAATATCATCAAAATTAAGAGTTATGGATAAAACAACCATAAAATATGAGATTGTGAAATCAATACCTACATCCAATCACCCTTTGTAATGATGAACATGTAGACTAGACAAAAATCTACCTAAATTGCTATAATACACCATAAGAATAATTTATCCCCCAAGGAAAAGTTGATCCAAGCTAACTCCCTCCCCCTCCATAGTTGGAACATCATGTCCTACCACCAAAATTATGTCTACCATTTATACAAGATCCTAATAACATTAAAAATCCTCCTCTACACATAGGTGATGTATCCTTCATGCTCATCTTGCTCAAACAACTTAATGCCTAATCCAATGCACATAAAAGCCCTTAAACAAGAAGTAAATATAAATACTCTAAGCTCTAGAATATATCCTAAGTTTACCACTACCAATATGCATTGTGCTAATAATGTATCATACCAAATGAAATCACATATCACATAGATCAACAAACTTGGATATGAATGTCATCCTTCATGTGTATAGATAATTGCCCCATCTCGTGTCATAATGTCTTGACAATTATTAATAAATAGAACGAACAATTTAATAATAGTCAATGACTAACCCCATAGATAATATTAACCTACATCTTGCAAGCCTTATTCACCTTCGCTCATAAAATAAATAGCAAGCCACTCTAGTTATAGTATATCCCTTGAACTTGAAGCTAGTCCTTTACCATAAAAAGGGTTTAAAAGATAACATTTCATTCAAATTATCTCAAGAGTTTGGACAATGTCTATATAGTCATTAAAGGAGTTTGTAATATGCTTTTATTTGTTAAATAATCTTCACTCTATTGAGATTTTTAGGGTAATGGAAAAAATTAATATCTTCAAAGAAAATCTTCAAATTTAATTCATTTTCACAAACATATTAAGCTTCCAACTTAGACTTTTGTTCTTTACCAATATTTTTATTACTATCATAGAGTATCCTTTCAATATTAGATTTCTCATATTTAGCATTTTGACAACACTTAGACCTACTAACAAAGCTTCCCATTTTGCTTAATTTTTAGATCAAATGCCTAAAATAATGATCCATAATATTTCATTTCTCCTAATAAGTTACAAAGCACAAATCTTTCTTCAACCAACTTTGGATTTCCTTTAACCGCTCCATCAAAATTCTATTTTAAATAACCTTCTAAAGTTCACATGGTGTGCATATTCCTTTTCTAATCCTACTTTTACTTCAAATTATTACTACCTAAATTGAGACTCCTTATCCCTTGAACAATAAAAAAAGAAGTATTGAGGTATTTAAGATTTTCTTTCCAATTCCCAATAGGACCCACAAGGGTAGATTTTAGCCAAGTTACCTTTATGTTCTTCCCTAGTTCATCATACTATGTAACCCATAATTCTTTGAGATATTTTTCTAGAAGATAGATATTTTTTACCAATCTTTGTGGGTACTTAAAAAATAATAATTTCACCTACACCTTATCAACTAGATTTTAAAGGAAGGATTCCATGAATTTATTTACATGCCTTCAACCTATTTATCAAGTTCCTAGTTTCTTCACACTACAAATTCATCCCTTTCCTTAATTACAAACATTATTCTTAACCAAAAGAGGGACCTTAAAGGGTGTCTTTTCTAACTTTCCTTACTTAGAAATCCCCTATAAATTCTTGGCATCACTAGAGAAAGGTTGGAGGATGTGATACAAAGGTCAAGATATTTCTCATGTCTATTGTTCATTTTCTCTTCATTAATACTATTCATCTTTCTTCTATCATGGATTCTCTTTTCCTTGCTATTTTTTGTATTTTATTATATATGATTTGAAATAAGATAATCACTATATTGAATGACCATTTTTGGATCACATCCTACCTTTTCATCAAATGGAAGATGTAAAAGAGTCAATATTCCCATAAATCCAAGTAATAGTGATTAAAGATAAAAGATAAAGATAAGAGATTAAAGATAAAAGATAAAGATAAATTAGCTCTTATGTTATCTAATAGATTGGACAATTTATTAGCTTCTCTTCAACTATATTTGTAGGAGATTTATCAAAACCTTGTCAATGTGTTACCCTTTTTTAGGAGTTTCTCAATATTAGTATCATTAGATTTTCATCATCCATTTAAGTGTATTTCTCAAAAAATTCAAGAAAATTTTGTAATAATTTTTATATCAATATTTTGGATCGCATTTTCATTCACTATCCTAATAATAGATCACAAAGTGTGGTTTGAAACTTTTTTTTCTTTAAAAATATTAATAAATCTAGGTTCTAAAGATGTCAAATTGATATTTATCCTTTCACCATATCTTAAATAATCATAAGAGATTCTCCTTCAATTTAAATGGTTTAAAAACTAAGGATATGGGGCATTTTGAGTCCTTTATCATTCCTTATTATAGTGATCCAACACCCAAAGAAAATATGGTTTACCTTTACATGATTTGTAAACCTCTTAATAGACCATTAGAGGAATCACCAATATAAATTCTATATTATTGAATTTATTTCTCACTAGTGTTATGCAAAAATGAAGAACATGGAAGGTGGAATGCAATACAAATAAGAGAGTTTACATTATTTAAACCACTTATGTCTAAGGTGTTAGAAATTTCTAGCAACATGACATAGACAAGTAATTAAAAATAATACACATAAGTACAAGATATCTCAAATGATTTACCCTAGAGAAATGTAATGAGGGAAAAAAAATCCACCAAAATAAGCCATTATAAACATTAGTTTATACAATCTTGCTCCTTTTAAATGCCTTTAAGACCATACAATCAAACAATCCTTAATAAGCACAACAATGCATTTTTATCTTTAATGGCTAATAACCTAAGACTAACATGACTAAAAGACAACTCTCTCTACATAATTATATCTCTAACAATCCTTCCTTGCCTTCCCATTAATGAAACTTTCCTCCATGAAGGAAGAACGTCTTCAAAAGTAGTAATTTCATTAGTTCAAATCCCAATGGATGTATTATACTAGAGGATGAGTGCATTAGTAAACTAATAAGAAATGTAAGACCTTACACACACTGAGAATGAATAAGAACTATTCAATTCCCTATATGACCTTTTAGTTATGTCATTTTGTCTCCTATGGGATGAATTCATTTGCAACTAAAGCTATTAGTTATGCTTTATTCCCATAATGACAAATTTGGGCTTGAACATATTGTGTTAATTGTATTACAATTCAAACAATCAATTATAAGCATTCCTCCACTATTTTATTATGTTATCCATTTGACTCTACCTCACAAAATTATTTATCTCTCAACCACCTTATTATGAGTAGTTATCCAAAACATTCATCTAACAACACCATCAAAGATAAGTTTCAACACTTCTCTAATAAGGTAGACCAACAAGTCACTCATTTAGTCTTTTGAAAGACTTTTAAATTTTTAATAGATTTAATATCTATAAATTTATTTAAATATATAAGTAATAAACATAACATGAAATATGAAATAATATCATCAAACACTGTTACCATATAAAAAAGGGTAAACCACAATTTTAGTGAAGTCATGCTTCTTGATAATATACCCAACCTATATTGCCTCTACTAGTGAAGATGCTTAGCTCAAGTAGAGCCCACTAAAATTTTATTCATGCTAATGTAAAGGTAAATAGCCACTATATGATCCAAAAAAAACTATTATTTTAATCATATTTTATAATCTAATAATGTATCATTCTCAAGAATCTTCCTCTTGACCTAGTAAAGCCCCCCCAAAAAGTATTTTAAATATAAAGGTTACAAATAAATTACTTGTATTTTACATAACTTTTAATTATGATTACATATATACACTTTAATTTGGATATAAAAGTATTAAATGTAATGTGAAATTTATTTTTTTAGGTGAAAGTGGCAAGCCTATATATATATATATATAAGATAATACAAAATCTGGTTCTAGAGAGCATATCGATAGGAAAGAACCAATAAGAAAACCTCCGGTTATAACTCAATGTAATGTAAAATATTATTCATCAAAAACTACTATTTTACGAAAATGAAGTTTAACATCTTTTATATCATGTGTGACACCTTTAAAATGTATCACGCAATTATACAATTCAAATGTATTTTGGTTTTGTTATACATAATTACATTGAAGTTTCTTTTCTTTTTATTATCATCCTCCAATTGTCCTTTTTTAAAAAAACCTTTATAGGTGGAAGTGCCATCATTGTGATTAGTCTTATGTTAAAATCTTTTTTATTTCTTCTTGTTCCTTTACACCATCACATGTGTTTATAATGCTTTACAAATGAAAAAGAGTGTAAAATATTAATCATTTATATACATGGATGAAATAGAAAAGGGACTAAAAATTATTTATAACATCATTTTCATAGTTAAACATGGTGGAAATAAAGATACCAAATTTAGTTCCTTTCTTATAGATTAGAAATTCTTAGAACCATTTCTAGTTAGGAAACAAGGTGAATATACTTTTCATATTATGACAATAGAGTAAGCTAGAAGAAATGATGTCTATATTTACTTTATTAACATCAAAACTAAAGAATATTTAACTTTTAGTAACAAAATTTGTATATAAACTATAAACATTAATATTTATTTTATCAATATTTGATCTTTTAATATTCATAATATTGAAAATAATATTTTATTCAAATTATAATTAATATAATTATAAATCTAGGGTAGGGGGCCTAGTTTAATCGGTTAAAGCTTCATATTGTAGGCAAGAGGTCATGAAGTCTAGTCTCCCCCCATCTCCGTGGTACTAAAGGGCATGTTGCACCAGCATCACTGATCATGTTAAAAAAATTACGAAAACATTACAATTTATAAAAAGGCTACCTAATTCCTAAAATCTTAAAAAAATAAAAAATAAAAAATAAATAATCATAAAACCTCAATTTAAGTATATATTTTTAATGACAAACAAATTTAGGCATTTCTAACCCACCCACTCTCTTTTGATTAAAAATAAAAACTACCCATATTATAAATGAAAACATGGACTCTATTAATATTTATGCAATCACTTTAATATGATAAACTTTTTAAATTATTTTACATTAAAAATTATACATTTTATTAAATAGACAATAATAAAAAAAAGTCCTTTAAGAGCTTTTAGTTAATAATGATGTGGAGCTTTAATTATGGCATTTAGTGGTAATAGACATAGGACTCACCTAAAAGTTGTTGGTGATAATTAAAGAAGTTTGAATGTAATAATGAAAAGGATTAAAGACACCTTGGGGAACATGGGAAGATGAGGGACCCTACAATATGTCATATTACTCATGAACAAGACATTTTCGAGCTTCTATAAACTTCTCTTTAATTGTGTGGGCATTCCAATGAATCTTAATTATTCAAACATTTTATTATATAATTTAAATATTATTTTGTTAATGGTTATTGTTTGATTTATGTTGTTTGTTGGGTCATAGGTTTTTACTTAGGGTGATGGGTCTTTTCAGTTTTAATATGTTATATTTTATCTTTAGTATTTTAAAAAACAATTATAATATTTCTTATTTAATTATTAAAATTAGAAGTAATTTATTTGGTTGTATTTTATTGATTTTATTTTTATAGAACATTTTTTTTAGATGATTTTATTGTTTTTTAATACTTAAATTTAATTTTTATATTATTATATTTCAAAAAAAAAAACTTAAAATAATTGTTTTTAGATTATTCATGATTAAAAAGAATAATCTTTCTTAGTAATTGTAGAGAATAAAATGTATATCTTGTTTGTTTTTTTTGTATCTTTTTGTGTGGATGGTATAGATGGATTATCTTAATATTTAATGGATGATATAATGTTTAATTTAATTCCTTTAGTACACTAGATAACTTTAATATTGAACCATCATTTTGATATGCTAAATCCATCACTTTAAATCATAACTACCCTATTTCCCAAGGTTTTAACCTTCCTAGACTAGGTTTCCTCTCATTTTCATCCCCTGGATAGAATTGTTTCCATAATCTAGTCCTCTTGTTTCTAGTTTAAAATAACTTACTTCTCAAATCAATTCTCCCAGAATATGATTTTTTCCCATCAATTTATGTGTTAGAGATATGAAGTTGTGTATAGGACTTATATTGAAATAGATCATCCTTAAGTCATTTTAAGAAAGAAATTTGTAATCAAACATTAGCATCCTACATGTATATTTGTAACATCAATCATAGTCTCAATATCAATTGCATCAACATTCAAATTCTCTTTTTAGCACATATTCAATCTTGTATGTATAACTTTAAGAACCCCCCCTCGAAAAAGGTGTAAAAACCTGGAAAATCTTCTATACTTCCCAAAAAAATATTAAATTTATTGGTAATTTTTTTCTTTTTTCAGGGAAAAATAATAATCTCAATTGGAGAATCTTTTGTATTCGCTAGAAGTCTGTAGAAAATCCTAGTGAATTATAATTTTTTTGAAACCAAAAAAATATTTTCATTGGTGATTAAAATATGTTTTCAAACCAACAAAAAAATCCATTGGTGAATTAAACCTATTTTGAAACCAAAAAATATATTTTTGTGGGCGAATGAAACATGTTTTCAAACCAAAAAAATATTTTTGTTGGCAATTAGAACCTTTTTTCAAACCAAAAAAATATTTTCATTGGCAAATTAAACCTATTTTTAAACCAATAAAAAATGTCATTGGTGAAATAAGCCTATTTTCATACCAATAAAAAAAAAATCATTGGTGAATTAAATTGGCATGCCAATAAAAAATCATAGCATGGGTGGCGAAAATATCAAATGCTATCTTATTCTATTCCAAGACAAATTTTCCACACACCCAAATTCCTTCATAAAGTCTTCGGAATGGAGATAAGTGTCAACATATTATAAGTTCTTATCAGAAGTGAGCCACTGAGTGAAGTATTATGTTTGAAGCTAGATGTCAGTGCATCTTAATGACTAGTAACTATGACTGATTTATATTATTTAATAAGTTGATATAACATTAATATACTCAAAAAATTAACATAACCGTTCGATGAATGTTCGATGGACGGTTGTAGTTGCATTCCAGAAGCAAATATCTGAAGCACTAGACTTGCAAAATCAAACCTCCGAAAAAAACCTAGAATCATTAGATTTGCAAATATCAATGGTTGACCTTTTATTACTTATTAAATGGCCCTTATAAATTTATTAAATGTAAGTATTTACCTTCCTAAAGTATTATGTTCCTCAGGCACTCTAAACATGTGTCAAAGTTTCACATTGTCTTTATGGTTTACGAAGGCTTTGGTTTTATCATTTTCCAACCTCGCGAAACCTCAAAATCATGACCTATGTCCAAATTTTTCAATGGGCTAATGCTTTTATCTAATTTTTTAATTACACTTTGTTGAGCCCTATTGTCTCATCCATTTCTAGTCCCCCTTTTTCCTAGTCACTTTAATTTGTTGAATTAAGAACATGTGTTTCACGAGGGCCCTTCTCTTCATGGAGCTTTGACATTATGACACATTCTTCCTCGCGAAACAATAAAAATATTGGCATGCATTATACCATGTGTTATTTCCTATCATGTACACTCAAGCCTTCATGGAGCCATGGTGGGACCGATCTTTTGTTGTTGCAAAGTTGTGATATGATGAAAAGTGCCAAACATTAATATAGTCAAAAATTAATATAATCGTTCGATGAATGTTCGATGGATAGTTATAGTTGCATTACAGAAGAAATTTTCCAAAGCACTAGACTTGCGAATTAAAATCTCTGGAATAACCCTAAAACCTTAGATTTGCAAATATCAATGGTTGACCTTTTATTACTTATTAAATCACTTTAAGTCGACTCAATTTTTGTGAAATAATTTTCACATCAACATGTGTGTCTTGTGGTGAATTAAATGCTCAAGTGTTGAGTATTGATGTCTTTGTTCTATATATAATTCACCAAATTGATGTTCTTCATATCATTTATAACATATTTGATTTATCTCTTCTCTATTCCTAATTTCACTATGATATTATGGAGTCTTCATGATGTGTCATGCTGCCCAAATGTTTTTCAGAGAAAAGAAGCAACAATACATACAACAAATGAAAGTTGGGTATGGTTTTTACTATTCATTGTGTGCAAGCTGAGGAGGCTATTAGAACAATTTTGGGTAGAAAATGGCTTTAGAATAACCCCCACGCTCTCTTTTTTGAGATAGCTTCTACTTTCTTATCCAATTGCATGGATATTTTGTTGGATAAAGAGTTGGTGAATATGTTGGCAATACATTATTTTCACCATTTCATTTATTCTCTTTCTTCGTTGGAGTTGGCACTGGAGCATTATAATTTTGAATTTGGGTTAGCGCTTATTGGTGGAGTCTTTCCCAAAGTTGAAATGGTTGCTTCTACAGTGCAAGCTCTTCACTTGGTTATTATATGAGGTGTGCTCTGGTCTATGATACAACAAATGCATCATTGCAGAGTCTAGAGTTTCAAAGGAAGGATTTGGGTGATACACTTTTCTTCTCTTCTCTTACTTTGTTCAATTCAATTCACCTCCTTCTCAAACACCCAGTTCAAGGCCTCTGCTAATGGTAAATATTTTTTTGTAATGAATTATGTCTATATTTTGTTGTATAGCTCTTGTAATATGTATTTTATGACTTTTTTTTGTCACGGTGCCTTTTTGGCCAAGATGGCTATGGACTTCAATCTTCAGCTACTTAAATTAAAATACTTTTTGTAGCTCCATTCTTGTAAATCATTTTTTCTTTGTAACTTTGTTCAATATAAAAAAGTGGCTTTTAAGACTGAAAAGATATTTATAATTTTTGTATGATTCATTTGTTTACTTCTTTGACATATATATTTAATATTACTCTTAATTATCAAGAAATCGGTATGTGAATGGTAGTATACTCCACAAATATATTATTATTTCATAAGTTAATATAACATTAATATACTAAGAAAATTAAAGTTAATGTACAAAAATATTTCACCATTCAATGGATGAATTATCAACATATAGTTTTGATCATAAGTGAGTGAAATTTTAATACCCCTCATGTTGTTGATACTCTTTTGTGTTGGTTTTGTACTTGGTTTGTGATGGTGATTAGTTCACTAGATTGGTTGTGTG
The DNA here is from genome assembly GCA_007258455.2 of Sequoia sempervirens. Classification (NCBI taxonomy): domain Eukaryota; kingdom Viridiplantae; phylum Streptophyta; class Pinopsida; order Cupressales; family Cupressaceae; genus Sequoia; species Sequoia sempervirens. Next base: position 11,146 of record VDFB02095368.1, on the reverse strand, counting down.
TGGATTCATAGTTTGGTTGGTTTGTTGTACTTGACATTACTTATGATGTTTGATGATACATTATGTGGTGATTATTTATTTGGTTATGCTATGGTTTTCTTTAATAATATATATGGTGATGTTGTGATTCTATGCTGCTATGGTTTCTAATGTGTTTGCCTAGGTAGTGCTTAGTCCAAAGGGCAGTGGCATCGCTTTACTTTCCTTGTGAGTGCCACTACCCAGCGATTACCTTTCCGCGGTGTGTGCAATAGAGATTTATGCTATGACATTTGTTTCACGGGATGCAGGTGTTGAATCACCCGACTCGTGTGACAAGCAGGTGTGTCCCATAAATAGCGGATATGATGTTGAAAAGGAGTTGATAAGGAAGTGTCCCGTCCCAAAGTCTGTCCCTTACCGTTGTGAGAGTCTTACGGTAATAGGTAGGTCTTAACAATGCTTTGTTTCAATATTAGGTGTATTTGATTATTTATTTTAGTTTGTAAATGCTTGTTATTTAATTAATCTTTATTTTATGTGTGATTAATTAATGTTATTTAATTGATATAATTATTTGCAGGTAATTGTAGTTAAGTTAATTGATTAAATTTTCTCTATTGAGTGAATAGTTTAAATAAAAATATTAGATGTTATTATGTGAATTAGAATTTTAAATTTGCATAAGTAAATGATATTAATTTTTTAATTTTTAAATTAATTAAATAGCATAAATTCTTTATTATTATCAAAAGAAAATAATTTTTTAAAAAATTAGTTAAATATTAATTAGAATGGTCACGAGGAGTGGTAGAATTAAGATACAAAATCTTGTTAAAAAAATATTCTCGAGGAGAGTATATTAATACATAATTGGGAAAGATAAGAAGTCCTTCCACAGAAGGAAATTGAGAATTGTTTTTAGGTTTTTGGGTTCCTAGTTAAAAAATTGAAGAGGTTTCCAAGAATATATTTTTGGGCTCATATTTTGCATCTTGCTAGAACTGGAGATTTTGGAAAGGGCATTGGAAATTGAATTCTGAAGGTGAAGCTTTGCTCCAACCCTCATTCCTTCAAGATTCAAGAAAACAGGTTCCTTTACTGTTTATTTAGCTATTCTCTTGTTTTGAAAAGATTGCTTGTACAAATTTTATTCTGTAGAAATTTTATTCAAGTTGAGAAATTGTCTGTACAAGAGGAAATGATTATTTTGTAGAAGCTTTGTTTTAAAAAAATTGGAAAGATTGTTGGAAATTGTCGTGAATTAGTTAAAATCCTCTGTAGAAATGTTTGTTGAAAAGCTTATGCATAGAAAAGTTTGTTAAAAGTTCCTCGGTAGAAAAATTCTATTGACAACCTCTAAAATTTTGCCATGATTATTTTATTGCTTCTATAGAAAACTTAATAGTGAAATCAAAGAACCTCGTACAAGATTATTTTAAAATGATTGAATATTCAAAAAGAAAATAATAGAGGGTTTAGAAAATCTCTATAGGTTTGTATTGAGATTCTCTGGATTAGTTGTGTAAATTGAAATCCATTGGTGGAAATTAGAAATATCTCCTGATAGAAAAATATTTGGTTAAATATATTCTTCTCTGCAATCACACAGACTTATTTGGTTTATATATATGTATATATTTTAAATATATATACATTATATATTATTCTAGGTTTTAATTCCCTGTAGAAAATTTAATATATATTCTGTTGAAAACCCTAATTAAACACAGGCTTTCTGGGTAGTGTATTTACCAAATATTTTTTTTTTAAATAGTTAATATATATATATATAATTATATTGGTGGGGGGGGGTTTCAGCTATTGTCGTACCCCTACTCCCCATTCATGCATGTGCATCAATGGGGGTGTTGTGTGACCCACCCGACCCCTAGCATAATAGCACAGAGGTTGTTGGGCCTGACCACAGGTGGGGATTCTGACCTCCCATATGGGGAGGTTCGCAGCCTCCCCACAACGCTTTATGAGTTTATAAATTGTTTTTATATAATTTTTTTTTTCAATATTTATTTATTTAAATGAATATACATATATTATATATATGTATATATGTATATATATATAGGTTTAATATGAATATATAAAAAAACATATATATTATATATATGTGTATGTATATATATATATATATACTTGTCAAAAATTATAGAAAAATATTATGATGGTTATTTGCAATGATTTCATGTTGTTACTGGACAAATTGAAAGAAAATATTTTATCAAATCAAATCGAGTGATTTTAATAAATGGAATAGATTGAGTAAATTGATAGTTTAATTTCCATTGTGGATATCATGCAGTAAGTTATCTTAAAATGTGATTGTTAAGTATAGTAAATTTGCATTCTTAAACAAAATCTTGATGTTGAATAATTATTTAATTCTTTGATTTTTGTTGAGTTCTTTGTTGGTTTCCTTGAGTTTGGTTATAAACATGTGGGGGCCCTTAAATTAGTTGACCTTTCTATAGGAGTTAAAGTTATTGTTTAAAACTTCTAGAGGCATGGGAAAATGGTGGTTTATTATGTGACCTTTTAATTTGATACTTATCTCTATTTTGACTATAGTTGTGATTTTGAGTTTATATTTGGGTTGTACGTCTGTTTTTATGAGAGTTGATTTATATGACTTTTGGAAGAATGGTTTTTCCTCGTAGTTGTTCTTTTTGTAAATCAGTGTTTTTGTTGGTACAACCCCTTGGAATTTGATGTTATGTATTGGGTTTCTAGGGAGAGTGGCTCTACATGGGCGTTGGCGCACAAAGGGGCTATCAGGATAACCCACATTAGAGTTAGAGTAATAAGTGATAACCTAAATTAATTAATTAGGGGGTGGGTAGTTAAACATTAACAAGATAATTGTGGATGCCTCGTCCACCTGTTAGTGCTTTTTTAGACTAAAGGTGGGCTAAGAAGGTAGTGGTTGGAAAGATCATTGTCACATGTCCACGAGAGGTTAATGGTTCCACACGAGTCACCCTATGGGGCCAGCACCTAGAGAGGCTGTCAGGATAACCATAGATGGTGGTTGACACCTAGACATAGGTAGTTAGGATAACCCATGTAGGACTGTGCGATGACACTCTCCTCTAGCATTCCCTTGAGTTGTTATTGTTGCTTACCTCTAGAAGTGGTCTTTTGATGTTATGTTTCCATTTATGTGTTCTCTAGCTTTTCATGTTTTGGAGTTTAGTCTTGTATGTTTGTTTGGATGTTCTTGGTCGGGGATCCTTCCTTATTTACTCCTAGCACGGGGGTGGTCAGGTGGAACGTGCTACGCACCCCATTGGGTTCCCTGTCTTGTAGTTGTACCTTTCAATGCAGAGTTTTGTAGAGACAAATTGATCCTGAGTTCATATGTTTCCAGATGTATACTTGTACTTATACTATACTATGTATTGATTTGTTACTTCCCCATGTGTTGGGTATACTTATGATGTAATCTTAAGTAATTGCTCAATGAGATGTACCTGTAGATTGATGTAATGTATAATCACATTATGTAATTAATTCTTGAACCATAATTGTAAATATCGTTAATGTTGTGTTATATCTGAGAAAATATGTTCTTTAAATTTTCAAGTACAATTTATTATGAATGCATGTACGGTTTCTTTATGTTTTATTCTTGTCACATTGTTTATCCTTAAGAAATGTTTAAATGAAGATATGTGAATGAATGGGTTATGTTAGTAGAATTGATAATTACTTTTATCAACTTTGTTATGGTATAGATTACGTAATGTCACCTCATGTAGCCCAAGGGAATTAAGTGTTTAGCTTGTAAATGTTAGTTATGTTAATTGCATTAGTAAACTTAGTGTTTACTCTCTATGTTTTCAAAAAAAAAAATTGTTGTGTTTTTTTTAGTTGTCTTTTGGGGTTTGCGTGACGGGGCATTACAAAAATTTATTATGAATTATTAGTGGACATTGATAATGATTAAGCTACAGCAAGCCATTTAATTTCTTTGAAGTAATCTCTACTTTGCATGCCATTTAATTCCATATCTTTTTAGTGCTTCAAAGTACTCTCTACTCTACCTATAATTTAATTCTCTCACTTTTTATCGATTTCTACAATTCCATGGGATTATTGTTCATTGAAGAAAATGTGATTGTGGAACGATAGATTAAGTTCATATGTACATTGGAAATATTTAAAATATTTAGAATTAAGTTCCTCTTCTAGTCCAAAGTGAGTGAAATGATTGATTTAATAACTTGATACTAAAAATGATAGAAAGTATGACACATGTTTTGTTTATTGATTTTTGTAGTTCTGTGAGATTATTATTCATTGAAGAGAATTGGGTTGCGGAATCACAGACACCATATGTGTATCAGAAGTGAGTGATTGGATAACTTGATAGAAAACTGCATGATGTATTGTGCATGATGATTTCATGAATCTAGTTATCAATCAAAGTAAGATTTGTAATAGACTTCATATCATTTGAGTGGTGTGCTTGTCAGCATTTAGCCAGATGTCAATAAAAAAAATTATACCTCACATGATTAAAGTTGGTTACTTGATTAGCACAAAAAGCAATTATTATTGAATTTGCACAAGACAACTAAGGGGGGGGTGAGTCATTTGTACATTAAAACATCAAAACCTCCATTAGCATTCATATTTGTATTAGTCCATAAACCCTTAAGAACCATTAAACTAGGTTATCATGCATTAGCAGAATGTAAACATGAGAAATAGTAATGAAAATACATCCAAACACATGATAACACAAGATTTATGTGGAAAACCGAAGAAGGGAAAGACCACAGTAAGGATTAGCTCACAATATAAAATAATAGCAACACAAAATACAATAGACTCACTGCCAGAGGGCTCACTACCCAAAAGAAAAGAAGGGCTCACTGCCAGATTAGAAAGAAGAAGAAAGAAGATTGTTAAAATAATAAATCCATCTTAGAGTAATAGAAAATTTCTACCACTACTTCACCAGAACATTCACACTCTCTTTGTAGAATGTAGACACCTTCTACTCACTACTTTCAGTAGTCTTGGGCATTAAATCTCACACTAAATTTCACACTTTCGCACTTCACATCTCAACACTTCAAATTTCACACATATCTCATACATCCTCCATCAAATCATCACACATATATACCATCTTCAACCTTGAAAAAAATTCACAAGGTTGGCTATGCACCTCAAATGTGCAAATTCAAATTATGTTGGAACCAAAACATTCCCATGGTAGAAAGGAATGATGTCAGACCACAACACACCTTAACTTGGACCCAAATACATACATACACACCATGCCATGCTTCCACAAACACCGAAGTACATTTTTTATTAGTGTAAACACCCAAGTTCGAACAAACCTTTGTTAACACCATTAAACAATTAAGTACACACTTACTTTGATCTAAAGATGACTCGTGGACCACACACAAAACTTAAACACAATCTAGAATATTTCAACAACACCCTAAAATCCAACAACTCCTTTGTAACATCATACACCAAAAGAACATATTCATTTTGCACAACCAACTATCTTTCCACACACTGCAGCACTTGAATCCAACCTTGTGGAAAACCAAAACATAAAAAACTAAAATTGAAGATAGATACTAGTAATATAAGCATACTTCTAGATCCACAAGACCAAAAACCAAACTATGGAGAAATGTGGAGCAAAATCATTTCTCCCAGACAACACTACTTTCATAGTTCACACACTGGTGAACACAACTTTCTTTGCACAAGGATCTAGAACTTAAAACTCTGGATATAACATCTTTGAACACCTCTGATCAAAATATTTTAACCACACAAGAAGATCTTTAGCCATGAAGAAATATGGAGCAAAACATTAAATGCCACCTTGCTATACTAAACACTCTTCACCACACTATTTCCTCTTTTATTCATTTTTTTCTCAAAAGCACTTGGAAACCAAGCACCAAAAGCACAAACTCAACATCTAGAACACATACAATATTTCAACCACACAAGAGGTAGAACATCACCAATACATGCTCATAAAAGCAACACTAGAGGTTGACATTAGTGACACTACTAATGACAACATAATGCAAATAATCAAATCATCTCCATAGGTTGACATCAATGCAACAACAAAGATCTGTTGACATCAATGACAACACAAACTTCCAACAATCTCCTCATTTGTCATTGATGACTACACATGGAAAAACCATCAACAACAAAAATAACTCTGATCACCAACTCATATACTACACCACAGTACACATTGCTCCCCCTTACACAAGCATCTATACTCTCATTTTATCTTTCTCTCCCTTACTTCATATGGTTTTTTAGTTAATTTTTTCTCCCTATTTGAGATCAATGGAAAAGGGTGGCTCACTTGTATCTCTCCCCCTTTGACATCAAACATACATACTTTCTTTACACACCTAAACATTCCTCTTCTCTACACATATCCTTTGACACAACTGACAAAAGAAAACACATGTATACCACACAATGACAACACTTACTCCCCTTAATAGCAACAACCAACAATGATACTACCTACTCCCCCTGAGTGGTAGACACCAACATCAATCCAAAATAAGGAATGAATCTTTAAATCCACTTGACTATTGCATATCTTTATACATCTAGTTGAAAGGAGGGGAAATAACCCCCAAATCCTCCTAGAGATACTCAAAAATATCCTTAGGAAGAGCCTTCATGAAGATACTTGCAACTTGATCCTTAGTAGGCACATATTACAACTTTACCTCATTCTCGGCAACCTTCTCTATCAAAAAGTGATATCAAATTGAAATATGCTTTTTCCTTGAATGAATTAGTGAGTTATTTAAAATATTAATAGCAACTTTGTATTATCACATAAGATAGAAATAGGTTCATCATATACCACTCTGGTATCCTTCAAAGTTTGTTCATCGACAACACCTGTGTGTAGCATGATGCTATAATAATGTATTATTCATCTATAATAGATAATGACTCTGAATCCTGCTTCTTTCTTAGCCAAGACACCAATCTATTTCCAAGAAATAATGCACCACCACTTGTATTTTTTTTGTCATCCACACAACCTACCCAATCTACATTTGTATAAGCACTCAAAGAGAAATTAATATCCTTTGGATACCACAAGCCATGTTTCGGAGTGCCCTTTAAGTATCTGAATATCCTCTTCACTACTACCACATGTGACTCTTTGGGATATTCTTGAAATCTACCCATAAGATAAACTGCATGCAAGATAAATTCAATCTAGTAACAGTTAGATATAGCAGTTCTCCAATCATTGATTTTTACTTGCTTTGATCGGCCTTAGGAGATTCTTCATTCTTACTCAGTTTATAACTAGTAACCATGGGATTACATACTAGTTTAGAGTCTTATTACATACCAGTTTAGAGTCTTCCATCCCAAACTTCTTCAACATTTCCTTGAAATACTTGGACTATGAAATGAATATCCCTTTCTCTGTCCGATTGATTTGAAGTCCAAGGAATAAATTTGTCTCCCCAAACATAGACATCTCAAACTCTTTTTTCATCTCTTGTGCAAATCTCTTGCACATACTTTCATTACCTCCAAAGATTATGTCATCAACACACACAACCAAAATCAAGATTTGATCTTTTTCAACTTTAAAGTAAAGGTTACTATCTGAAGTACCTTTATTGAATCCTTACTGCAACAAGTACCTATCTAATCTTGCATACCAAGATCTAGGAGCTTGCTTGAGTCCATATAATGTCTTCTTCAATCTGTAGACCATATCAGGATTATCTAATAATTGAAAGCCCTTTTGTTGTTCAATATAAACCTCTTCTTCCACCTCACCATTCAAGAATGCATACTTCACATCCATCTAATATACTTTAAAATCTTTATGTGTTGCAAAAGCTAAAAACATCCTAATAGCTTCCATTCTTGCCACCAAAGCAAATGTATCCTCAAAATCTATTCCTTCTACTTGTGAGTAGCCTTTACACACAAGTCTTTCCTTGTTTCTTACCACTTCTCCACTCTCATTCAACTTCTTCCAGAACACCCACTTAGTTCCAATCACATTCTTGTTTGTTGGCCTTAGGATAAGCTCCCAAGTCCTATTCTTCTCTATCGACACCAGTTCTTCTTCCATAGACTTGATCCAATATTCATCTTTGCATGCCTCAATCACTATTTTAGGTTCAACTTTGGAAAGTAAACATAAGTTTACTTGTCCTTCTATTGTAGCAGCCTTTCTTCTTGTCAACACACCTCTACTCTTGTCACCAATGATCTGATCTTTTGAATGATTCTTTTGCACATACTTAGGGGTTTTATGGATCCTTTCCCGACCTTCTTCCTCTTCAAGGTCTGTACTTCTTTTTTCTTACCATCATATTTTTCTTCTTATCTGCAAGAGGACTCATTTAATTCATATCCATCTATCATCACTAGACTTTTGTGTAATTCTTCATCCACTTCGACACTTACACTTTCAATAATCTTTCATAGCCTCTTGTTGTAGCACTGAAAAGCCTTGCTTCTTGTAGAATATTCAAGGAATATTGCTTCATTAGATTTTGCATCAAACTTTCCTAAGCTTTCTTCATCTCTTTTGATATAGAATTTTCTTCCAAACACTCAAAAATATTTCACAATAGGGTTTCTTCCATACCACAACTCATAGGGAGTCTTTGAATTGTTTGTCCTTGATTGTGCTCTATTAAGTATATACATTGCAGTATGAATTACTTCTTTCTAGTAGACATCTGGTAGATTTTCTTCCTTCATCACTGTCCTTGTTGCTTCTTGAATAGTCCTACTCTTCCTTTCCACAACTCTATTCTATTGAGGAGTCTTGGGAGTTGACAAATGCCTCTTTATTCCATGATCTTCACAAAAAGTGTTAAACTCATTTAAGGTGAACTCTCCACCTTTGTCAGATCTCAAACATTTTATTTTCATATTCATTTCATTCTCAACCATAGATTTGAATTCCTTAAACTTATCTAAAGCTTATAATTTTTCTTTGAGAAAATTAACCTAAGTAATTCTACAAACCCCAAAGGATCAATAATAGATTGTTCTTTGACTTTGAAACTCTTTCTAGCTTGCTCCCCAATTTGACATTCCTTGCAGACAACATTGATAGGATTTGTAATCTTTGGCAGATCTCTTACAGTTTGATTTGAACTGATTCTCACTAGGCTATCAAAATTGATGTGACACATTCTCCTATGCCATAGCCAACTTTCATTAATTTGAGTCATAAAGCATTAACCATTTGTACCCTTAATTTGATAAACATTTCCATCTATCCTTCTTCCTGCTGTAACCACAATTCTTAAGCCTTTTCCGATCTCACAACCATTGTCTTGAAACAAGATATTATATCCTTTGCTACACATTTCTCCTACACTCAAAAGGTTATGTCATAGACCCTTAACATAAATAACATCATATGCATTGTGCTTTCTATCAAAACTAATTGAACATTTTCACATATCTTAGTAGATGTATCATCACCAAACTTAACTTAACCACCTTCAAACTTCTCAAGCTTAACAAACTTACTCTTATCACCTGTCATGTGATTTGAGCATCCATTGTCAATGATCTAGTTTTTCTTCTCCTCTCTAGCATGAAAATAAAATGCTATTGCTCCTTCAATGTTATGACATACTTCTGGAGCAGTAGCAATTTCCTTCATACATCTCTTAGAGTTAACAAAAATAGTTCCAAAATTTAGAGCCATGAACAAGTGTTCATCATCTTCATCATCCAAATAATCAGATTCATTGTCAAATATACTAGCATCTTCTTTAACATAATAACTTCTCTTAATTGATTTACCTTTATTCTCCTTAGATCTATCTCTTGAAGATTTCATAGGACATCTTGAAGCATAATGACCAATATTTCCATAGTTAAAGCATTTGAAAGGTAACTTACCTCTGTATTTTCCAATTCCCTTTTCAATTTCCTCCAAAATTTTGCTTCTCACTAATCAAATTCATTTGGGTCAGATTCCTCATTCTTCTTTTCTTTGCTAACTTTAAAAGTAGTCTCCTTTTTTATATCACTTGGACCAAACTCTCTCAATTCAAAAGTGGTTAATGCACCAAATAACTAATCTCTAAAATAATTATTCAAATTTTGAACTTCTTATATAGCAGAAACCTTATGGCTATAGGATTTAGTAAGAGTTATTAGTACTTTCTTTACCACCTCATCTTCATCTATATTTCCACTAAGACCTCTGATGGAATTGACAACTTCATCCACTCTATGCATGTGGATTGTAATATATTCATATTATTTCATCCCTAGGTTTTCAAACTTGATCTTAAGATTTTGCATCTTTGCTTGCTTGACCTTATTATCTCCTTCATAGATACTTTCCAGCTTTTTTCAAATTTCACCAATAGTTTTAAGACTCATAACTTTCACAAGTTCTGAATTAGAAATACCACTCAAAAGATTGTACCATGATTTTCCATTGTTCTCATATTCCTTGATTTCCTCATCAATACTCAAACCATTTACAAGAATTGTACTATCCAATTTCAACAGATTTCCAAACTCCAAACCCTAGAGAGATAAGGAAACTTTCCATCCTCATCTTCCAAAATGTATAATTAGATCCATCAAACAAAGGAGCCTCATTCTTGTGTGACAACCTAGATCTACCTCAAGCGGTTAAGCTTTCTTCTAAGGAACCTTGCTCTGATACCAATTGTTGAATGCATAAGACAATTGAGAGGGGGGGCGAATCAGTTGTATATTAAAACATCAAAAACCTCACTAACATTCAGATCTTCATAAGTCCATAAACCCTTAACAATCATTAAACCCTTATCATGCATTATAAAAATGTAAACATGAGAATTAGTAATGCAAACACATCCAAACACATGAGAACACCAGATATATGTTGAAAAACCAAGAAGGGAAAAACCACAATAAGGATTAGCTCACAATATAAAGTAACTGCAACACTAAATACAATAGGCTCACTGCCCAAAAGAAAAGAAGGGCTCACTACCAAATTAGAAAGAAGATTGTTACAATGAGAAATCCATCTTGGAGCAATAGAAAAGTTCCACCATTGCTTCATCAGAACATTCACACTTTCTCTGTAGAATGTAGATACCTTTTGTTCACTACTTCC
>VDFB02095367.1:0-10491 GCA_007258455.2 Sequoia sempervirens | reverse complement strand
TATTGGTTATTCTATTGGTTGTTTTGAGGATACATAAGTTGGTTGTTTTGTGTGTTATGTTGAGTATAGTTTGTTTGAGCTGCTTGGACATTATTTCATGGATTTTTGGGAGGTTGTATGTTTCACACAAATTTTGCATCAACCACTCCATCATTTCTAACATTCTTGTTCTTTGCCCATAGTTTAGGTTTGTCATTAGAACTAAAAGCTTGGTCCTTATAGTAATAGAGTTTAATGACCCCTTTTATATGAGAGATCTTTCGATGACTAAACCCTTTTTGATGATTTCTTCAAAATTGTTATGACAACATGGTTAGTTGATAGCTAATGTCCCCTTGAAGGTTAGAGAAAAAGATTTCCACTAGTTATTTTTTGGGAATGAGCCACTTACACTTACTAGCTTTGTGTCTCCATCTCTATAGGTATGAAGCAAAGGATTCCCTTTGGTTTTTTTTAATATTGTATAGGTTGGGTACCATTATGTATTGCTCTATGTTGTAGGAAAAATGGTTAAAAAATTTGTTTGATAACTCATCAAAGGTTTTGATACTGGGTGGTAGATGAGAGAACCACTCAATATCTGCACCACCGAGACTTCATGGGAAAAGTATCATTAAATGGGAGTCATTGTTTTGTACATCCATGCAAGCTACTAAGAATTCTCATATGTGTTCTATTGGATCTCCTCTTCCCTTGTATTTGTAAAATTTGGGTATTTAAAAGTTCTTAGGGAAGGGTATCATGGATATGGAACAATCAACGGGATATAGACATATATGTCTTGTAGAGTGTAGCTCTTCTTTAGTTTTCCAAGTTGAATGTCTAATATCCTTCAATTTAGACTTTGGATTTGTAAGGTTACGCCATCACTTGGTGCATTCGTTTGATAAGGAGGGATACTATAACCTTGTTGTCCTATAATTTTTTGTGTGTTATATTGTGGGCCATGTATATATGAGGGCCCTTGGGCCATGTTGTGAGTGTAGGATGATTGATTGGGTCCTTGAGGACCGATGTGAGTCTGTTGTGGATTGATGGTATGATGTTGTTGTGATGTGTAAGTTTAAGGTTATTATTGAGGTGTGATTTTTTGTTGTTGAGGTGTGTAGGTTTGATATTGTGATGGAGTGTTGTGCACCAATGTTGTGTTGTGGGGGATTGGGTGCTTGATTTTGAAGATGTGTGCTTTGTGGTGGGTGAACATACGTTTGTTGTTGGGGATTGCTGTTTTGTGGTGCTAGAATGCACATTTGATGTTGAGGATTTTTGGTAGATGGTGATCCATATTGGTATTGCGTGTTAGGACCATAGTATTGTTGTTATTGCATGTATTGAGTTTGATCTTGGACATTTCCTTAGTACATGCTTTGATCTTGTGGGTTATTGGTTTGTGGTAGTTTTTGTAAGGAAAACCAGATGCGGAAACAATTCTCCTAACGTCAATACCTTAGGGAAGAATGCAGATACACTTTAAAATTTACACTTACAGTCCAATTAAGATGCACTATGAAGTAGATAATAGAAACAAAGTATTTGACAATCACACAAGAACACCAGATATACGTGGGAAAAACCTTACGGGAGAAAAACCCACCACACCAAGAGAAATCACTTTGTATTACAGTAATGGAGATTACATACAAATGTCAGACTTATCTTTCTGGTGTCTGTTTATAGCAACATTCACCATGAACAATCTTGTATAGGAACCTTCAAGTTATAGTCATTACAGATTAGATTACATTTACTGATCATACAACCACCCAGCAATCTGTCGATCCAACCAACCGATCACAATCTGCAATCACAAAGTATATCCATGTTGTTCCATGTCCGTTGAGCTTCCTCACAAAACCGTCACAACGAACTATCTCCCAATAGTTCCAATTCGGCTCCTTTGATTGGCCGAATACCAACCACGTAGATAGTCATCGCTCGGTCAGAAGAAACAAACTTTGTTGGCATCTCGGTGAGACACTAACAATGTCTCGCCGATGCCACAAAGTCTTCATATCGATGTCGCCAAGAGTCGTTTCCATCGGCAAGAGGTTTCACCGAGCTTACAACTTGTATCGACTTCAGTTTTCCTTTTGGCAAGACTATCGTTCTCGCCAGGACATCCCAATGAGCCTTCTTGTGTTACACAGAGTTTAGGAGACTATTGCTAAGAATTCCTTATGTCGCCAAGACCTCACACCGACATTCTCCACATGTATTGCTATCGCCTAGACACATCGCTTTCAGTGAGACGTCATATCGAAGCTTCATATGTCACATAGACTTGAGTGTTCTCATTGGCCAGACAATCGGCTTTCACCGAGACATCATACCGAGTCACCACGGGTTATACTGAAGTCGTATGTTATACCGAGCTCCAAAGAATAGTCGGCAAGACATATCAATATCGCCAAGAGGCTTCTCCGAAATCACACGTCACCCTGAAGTCATCAACAGTCGCCAAGACATATCACCTTCGCTGAGAGTTCTTCCCTAGACCATTTGGGTTACCCCGATAGCCATAGGCTATCGGCAAGACATCCTCCAGTCGCTAAGAACTCTCTCCGATATCCTTTGTGTTACTCCGATGACCAACACTTGAGCCTCCGTCGGTGAGACATTTGCACATCATTGAGAGCTCATAGCGAACATCCAAGACTCTCCCCGATATCTGATAGAATGGCCTGTCGGCCAGAGATCTCAACGAGCGGTGAGAGGTCACAGTGAACAGAATGTCACAGCGACAAGCTCCAAGGTAAATGACGTTCGGAAAGACTTCTGCAAGGTCACAGTGACCTGTACAAAACATGATGTTACCAATCTGTTAGTCGGCCAGACATGAATGGATGTCATACCGACTTTTCTCCAGTAGAGGTTACAGCCTGTGATGATTGAGGCATATATTTCCAACAATTTCCCACTTGACGAAGATCACACAGGCACCTCTAGAGTACAACAAAACTTACTGAAAATCATGGGCACTAAGGCCCATTGAACTGGCACACCACCTGAACTTGTCTATGCTCACTAGCTTCGTCAATGAATCTGCAACATTCTCTAGAGTATCAACTTTTTCCAAACTGACCTTTCCATCCTCCACCATATCTCGTACAAAGTGGTACTGTACGTCTATATGTTTCATCCTGGCATGGAAAGTAGGGTTCTTTGCCAGAAAAATTACACTCTGACTGTCACAAAAAATAGTTATTTCCCCTACATCAAAACCAATATTAGAACACAAACGTTTCAACCAAACTGCTTCTTTACAAGCATGAGTAGCTGCCATGTATTCAATCTCCGTAGTGGACAAAGCGACTACAACCTTCCACTTGCTCATCTAGCTCACTACACCACCATTCATCATGAAAATGTATCCACTGGTGGACCTCCTGCTGTCAATGTCCCCTGCCTAATCAAAATCTACATATCCACAAATGTTGGGAGTCCTCTATGATTCAACTGAATTCCCATGGTAACACAAAGAAAAATCTGAAGTACCCTTCAAATATTTGAAAACTCTCTTTACAACATCCCAATGTGTCCTTCCAGGATTTTCCATAAATCAACTAAGAACTCCCACTACTTGGGCAATGTCTGGCCTTGTACAGACCATTACATACATAAGATTTCCAACCACACTAGCATAGGGTACATTGGTCATGTCCTCCATCTCAATAGGAGATTTTAGACAGTCCTCAACAGATAGCTTCGTTCCCTACAAGACTGGAACCACTAGCTGTTTGCAATCATTCATACAAAATCTCTCAAGAATAGTCCTGATATACTTACTCTGACTGAGACAAAGTTTTCTACTATTTTTGTCCCTGGTTATCTCCATTCCCAGAATATACCTTGCTGCACCAAGATCCTTCATTTCAAACTTAGCAAACAACTGAGACTTAAGATTAGAAATTATTAGCTTACTATTGCCTATGAACAATATATCATCAACATAGAGAGCAATAATAAGCACTTGATCACTTTCAGCTTTATAATAAACACAATGATCAAATTTTGATCTCACAAATCCTAAAGATAATACAAAAGTATCAAATTTTTGGTACCACATTCTAGGTGACTGCTTTAACCCATACAAAGACTTCTTTAATTTGCATAACAATTTTTCTTTACCTTTCTCAACAAAGTGCTCAGGCTGGGACATATAGATTTCTTCTTCAAGATCACCATGAAGAAATGTTGTCTTTACATCCATCTGTTCGACCTCTAAGTCATACAGTAAGTGACAAAGAAAACTGAGTAGATGTCACTTTGCTACAGAGAAAATATTTCCCCATAATCGACTCCCACCTCGAATAACCCTTGCAACTAGTCCACCTTGTACTTTTCTACACCGCCATCCGCACTAATTTCTTCTTAAATACCCATTTGCAGCCAACAACCTTTTTGCCTTTAGGAAAGGGCACCAGACTCCAGGTTTTATTCTTTTCTAATGATTCCATCTCTTCATTCATGGCTTCCAACCAAGAGTTTGAATCAGACATTTTAAATGCCTCTTTCACAGTCCTAGGTTCATCAGTGCTAGAACTTAAAGCATAGGCACAAGTAGACTCAATCAAAGAAAACCCATACCTATCAGGTTGCTTTCTTTCACGCTGATCACTCTAATGGTGACTCAGGTTCTCTTCTTCTAACCTTCTTTAACTATTTGAGCTCTCCCCGCCTGTACATTTTGAATTTGAATTCCTCTTTTCTCTAGTTTATTAGTTTTCCTGACTTTGTCTCTCGAACAAGAGATCCAAAGTGGAAGGTTTCAGCTCAATTTAAAGATACTGTATATCTTCTGCTGTATACAACCTTCTCTCAGATCAAGATTCCAAAGCTTGTATCCTTTTATGACAACACTATAGCCAATAAAAAGACATTTGATAGCCTTGTTCTCCAATTTAGATCTTTTCACATCCCACACATGATCATATGCTCTCACAGCCAAAAACACGAACATGTCTAAGAGAGGGATTCTTACCAGACCATGCTTCCAAAGGTGTTTTCTCAACAAGAGCAAAATTTGGAGAATGATTTATTAGGTAACATATAGTAGATACAGCCTTAGCCCATAATTTCTTCTCCATGTCAGCACTATTGAGCATACTTCGTGCTCTCTCCATTACTATCCTATTGAATCTTTCTACAACTCCATTCTCACTGTGGAGTATAAGGTGTAGTCTTGTGTCTTTTAATTCCATGGTCTTTACAGTGATCTTTCAAATTCATCAAAACACCACCGCCATTATCACCCTAAGCATTTTATTTTTCTACCAACATTTTCAACTAGATTTTAAATTCTTTAAACCGACTGAATACTTTTGATTTACTTTTCAGAAAATATACAAATCCTCTTCTTGAGTAATCATCAATAAACGACACATAATAACTTGACTTAGACAAAGAAGGGACATCCACTAGACCAAATACATCTGAATGAATATAATCTAGCAAACCAGAAGATTTATGAGGACTGGAATAAAAAGAAACATGGTGCTGCTTTCCATATATATAATGCTCATAGAATTCAAATTCGAGATTACAATCTTTAAGCCCCTCAACCAAGTTTTTATTCTTCAAGGTTTTTAAACCTTTTTCTCCTATGTGGCCTAGCCTATGATGCCAAAGCATAGTCTTCTCTCAAGCAGAAGTTTTACTTCCATAGAGTATACATAATTAGGGATATTTCCCTCTTTACCTTCATGAGAAGCTTTCAGTGACTTCGAAGAGACACTGCTACATTGAACAACTTGTGCATCCAGCTTGTACAGGGTACCAATTCGAGCACCTCTAGCCAGCACCATTGAACCTCTAGTCATCTTGCAACCACTTCCAGAGAATGTAACTTGTACTCCAATATCATTTAGCATACTTACAAACAATAGATTTCGAGCCAGACCTAGTATGTGCATAACATTATTAATTCCCTTCTTCACTCTTCCATCGTGGGAATTGTATTCGACTCTTTCCACGCACCAAATTCCAAAGTTGAATCAATTTGCCAAGGCACCTTCAAATTCCTCATCGTGATTCTTCAAGTACTTTGTGAACCAAATTTCTGCGAGATGTCATGGAAAAGATGCTCAGACCAATCACCGCATATCACCGATGCCCTCGAAGTAGCCAAGGCTGCAATGAAGAAGGCCACTCATCACTATGAGAAGAACCATTATCGAAGAGCCCTTCTTCTTTTCTCCTCTTTACAATCCTTTCAAACATGAGTAGGCGCTCCACAGCCCAACACTTCACCTTGACTTATTGCTAGGAGAGACTTTTGATCTCCCTTTGATTTTGATTTGGACTTCTTTGTCCTTCTTTCCTTTCTCCTTCGTCTTCCTCTCGACAGCAAGAGCTTCGGCCATCTCAAGATTTCCTTTTCTCATCTCTTTGACAAAAGAAGAACCAACAACATCTTCCATCTTGAAACTCGATATTACCCCAATAATCATCACCGATGATCCCATGAGTCCGAAAAGAACACAATAGAAGCATACAATGATCCTCTTCTTTAGTCTTTACACCAATAGATGTCAATTGAGCAATTAGCATATTAAATGTGTTCATATGATCAGCTACAGACCCTCCTTCCCGCATTCTCAAATAATACAACTTCT
This sequence comes from Sequoia sempervirens, assembly GCA_007258455.2. Taxonomy (NCBI): domain Eukaryota; kingdom Viridiplantae; phylum Streptophyta; class Pinopsida; order Cupressales; family Cupressaceae; genus Sequoia; species Sequoia sempervirens. Next base: position 3,877 of record VDFB02095367.1, on the reverse strand, counting down.
TCCTCAGAAACAATTTATTCACCAAGGACTTCCCCTGATAAATAGACGCCAGTCTCTTCCACAAAGAAGAGGTAGTCTTCTCCTCATGCACATTCAGAAGAATTGAGTTTGCCAAATAGAGCCTTATCAGCCCCTTAGACTTCCTATCTGCAAGGTCCCAATCCTCTTGCTTCATGCCTATAGGTTTAGTTCCAGACACTGCAAGCCACAGATCATGATCAACTAGAAAATCCTCCATCTTGAGTTTCCACAACTCAAAGTTACTGCCGCTGAACTTCTAATTCAAACTTTCTAGACATGCTAGCCATCTCAACCCTCAGAAGCAGAAATAACAAACTCTACAAGACTCCCACCGAATGCATCTACTCAAAAACCCAACGCATCTACAAGAATAACACAACTGGCCAGGCTCTGATACCACTTGTAAGGAAAACCAGATGCAAAAACAATTCTCCTAACGTCAATACCTTAGGGAAGAATGCAGATACACTTTAAAATTTACACTTACAGTCCAATTAAGATGCACTATGAAGTAGATAACAAAATCAGAGTATTTGACAATCACACAAGAACACCAAATATACGTGGGAAAACCCTTACGGGAGAAAAACCCACCACACCAAGAGAAATCACTTTCTATTACAGTAATGGAGATTACATACAAATGTCAGACTTATCTTTCTAGTGTCTGTTTACAACAGCATTCACCATGAACAATCTTGTACAGGAACCTTCAAGTTACAGTCATTACATATTAGATTACATTTACTGATCATACAACCACCCAACAATCCGTCGATCCAACCAACCGATCACAATTTGCAATCACAAAGTATATCCATGTTGTTCCATGTCCGTCGAGCTTCCTCACAGGACTGTCACAATGAACTGTCTCCCAACGGTTCCAATTCGGCTCCTCTGATTGGCCGAATACCAGCCACATAGATAGTCATCCCTCAGTCAGAAGAAACAAACTTTGTTGGCATCTCGGTGAGACACTAACAGTGTCTCACCGATGCCACAAAGTCTTCATATCGATATAGCCAAGAGTCGTTTCCATCGGCAAGAGGTTTCACTGAGCTTACAACTTGTATTGGCTTCAGTTTTCCTTTTGGCAAGACTATCACTCTCGCTAGGACATCCCAATGAGCCTTCTTGTGTTACACCGAGTTCAGGAGACTATCGCTAAGACTTCCTTATGTCGCTAGGACCTCACACCGACGTTCTCCACATGTATCACTATCACCCAGACGCATCACTTTCGGTGAGACATCATATCGAAGCTTCATATGTCACATAGACTTGAGTGTTCTCATTGGCCAGACAATTGGCTTTCGCCGAGACATCATACCGAGTCACCACGGGTTACACCGAAGTCGTATGTTATACTGAGCTCCAAAGAATAGTTGGCAAGACATATCAATATAGCCAAGAGGCTTCTCTGAGATCACACATGTCACCCCGAAGTCATCAACAATCGCCAAGACATATCACCTTCACCGAGAGTTCTTCTTGAGACCATTTGGGTTACCCCGATAGCCATAGGCTATCGGCAAGACATCCTCTAGTCGCTAAGAACTCTCTCCGAGATCCTTTGTGTTACTCCGATGACCAACACTTGAGCCTCTGTCAGTGAGACATTTGCACATCGCTGAGAGCTCATAGCGAACATCCAAGACTCTCCCCGATATCCAATAGAATGGCCTGTCGGCCAAAGATCTCAACGAGCGGTGAGAGGTCACATCGAACAAAATGTCACATCGATAGGCTCTAAGGTAAACAACGTTCAACAAGACTTCTGCAAGGTCACAGTGACCTGTACAAAACATGATGTTACCAATCTGCTAGTCGGCCAAACATGAATGGATGTCATACCGACTTTGCTCCAGTAGAGGTTATAGCCTGTGATGATTGAGGCATATATTTCCAACAATTTTTGATATATGGGTGGATTGTTTTGTTGATACATGTGTTTTCCTTGAGGTGGGTTGTTAACATGTAGTTGTGGTTACAAAGGGTTGTTTCCTTGTTGGTACACTACATGTTGTGTTGGTCTTGGTGGAAGATTTCCCATGTTTTGCATATTAACACTAGGACCTTGTTGTTGTGTATTCCAAGATGTCTCATAAATGTTGGGTCCCATTATATTAGTTTCCACATTGTGTGGTGGCATGTTTTGACTTGTCAATAGATTTGAATTTTCTTGAGCAACATGTTGAGCTACCACAACTTGTTCAACTTGTGATGGATGTCTATACAACAAATTATCCACATTTTGTGGGAAAGATTGACCGTTGATAGGTACTTTTCAGAACAAAGGTGGTATCTTGGGATCCACCATTGGTTTAGTTATTTTTCTCACCACTAATTAGTATCCCAAAGGAATGAGAGTAGGATCCTTAAGGGTTTCAACATTAAAATATGTAGGTAGCTTATCACCACATTGTGCTAGTTTGAGGAAATATGTATTTGGATTTTTCCCAAGAATTTTGTCCATTAGTTTTTTACATTTTAGGATCTTGAGAGTGCTCTAAGATTACTTCATCACTGATTTCCTCATCACTATCATACTCCTTTATGATTATATCTCTAGGAAATTAGGAGGTTGATTTTATTGCCTAGCGAATCTATTTTGATGTTTAAAGAGTATTTCAGCATCACTAGGTGGTGGATTTGGTTGAGCTTTGAATGTTGGTTGTGTTGGAGGAGTTGAGACTGTGTTAGGATCATAACCTCATGGTTGAGATTCCTCATTAGTGATATTGGTGTTTGGTGCACTAGAGCTGCTTTTGGTGGCTTCCATTTTATTTTTATGTTGAGATCTTGTTGTAGTCATAAACGAGCTCAAAAGACCTTGGCGAGTTTGAGATGACAAGTTATGGTAACGGGATGGTGTTTTGAGTTGAGATTTTATTTAGTGAAATGACGTACAAAGGGGATGTTTGTAACCCTTTTGGACAAAGGATGTTGATTGTTTGATATGAATTGATGTTGATATTTGGATAGTTGGATGATCAAATTTGATGTTGGAATCTTGGATATTTAAGGATGATGAGATTTTTCTACTCAACCCTATGATGAGGAGATGAGCCGATTTTGGATGTTGTTTGATAAATGATGCTATGATGTTGGATGCTCAAACCTTAGGATAAGAGTATGAGTGGATGTTCGATGTTTTGATTTGATGCAAGTCTATGACACAAGATGCACAAGATTTAGATTGATGTTTTTCTATGTTTTAGAGGATATGGTGATTACTTTACTTGAACTAGTTGTGAGGATGCAAGTAAAGGTTATTGTAAAACAATAGCAAGATGGTGGTTTGATTTGTTGTGTCCAATGTGTCCAAGACTAGGCTGATGTTTGATTGCTGATGGTGATATGAAGGATGTTGATAGGATATGATACAAGTCTGATTTTGATGTTGTGTCCAAAAGGTGATAGTTACAAACCCTAGGTAAGCCATGTTCAGAGTGTAGGATGGTGATATTGGATTTTGTATATATGAACGTACAGGTCCAATGATGACAATGTTTCTTTTGACAATTGTGTAAGGTATTAGGCCAATGTTTTGTAACCAATTTTTTTTGAAATTTTTTGAGATGTGCCCAAAAGTAGGATGATAGTAGTTGTTGTCTAGTGTTGAAAACGATGTCACTCGTAGCAACAGTGCAAATAAAATCCTCACAGGAAAACTATGAAGAACCTATCTTTCTTGAAAGACTAAACTAGGGCAACCTAAGGTGTCCGTGTAATAGGAAAAGGTTGACTTAGCTTAATCCCAAGGCTCCAGTAGTCAGGTATTTACCATACTAGGCTCTCTTCAGGGTATCATGTTATATTGTTGTTAATCTCAAGGGGCCTATGGTTGATTTCA
>VDFB02095365.1:0-26670 GCA_007258455.2 Sequoia sempervirens | reverse complement strand
TTTACTTCCTTGATGAGAAGGATTGTAAATTCCCTCTCTTTCAAGATACATCTTTGGCGTGGATGATGGATCACTAATTGAAAATGAAAATTTGGATTCTTTATCCAATTTGTGTTCATGTGTTTTTCATCTGTGAAGAAAAATTGGAATCCCCTGACATGGAAACTGCCTCTTGTTTTTACACACTCTAGCATCAACTCCAGCATTTCTAAGTATGCAACAGCAACAATTAAGCCAAATAAAAAATTGCATCGATTGCACATGTTTCATGCATTCTCTTCAAATATAATACTAACTCAGCATGCCCTGTTTTGTGTCACTGATTTAAGTGACAAGTTGTGGCTCTAGTTTTCTGTTGCGAAAGTGAATTTCATAGTCTTGATAGATTGTTTATCCTGCATATCTGTTTAGCAAATGTCATTGACAAATAATATCATTCCTTCTGTTAGGTGTACATAATCCCAACTTCTCTTCAAAAGTTTTGGAAACCAAACATATTAACATCCCCTAACATGGAAATAACCTCATGTTTTTCCACTCACACAAACTTTATAGCTTCTAGGAATGCAACAACAATAAAGAATTGTACCGGTTGTATTAAGTTCATCCATTATCTTCAAATACACCAATTAATCAACATGCCCCATTCTGTATCACTGATTTAAGTGACCAGAGAGAGGAGTTGTGTTTTGTGATTTCTGTTTCAAAAATAACCATTTTCACAATTTGATCACTTAAGTGTGAAATTATGTACACAGGCACTTTTTAGGTTAGTTTTTTTTAAAAAAAATGCTTTTTAAAATATATATATTTAAATTTTTTGGGGCCCAGAGGCAGTGTGTAGTCCTGGGTTTTCGCTGGGTATGTTCTGGGCACCCTGGGTTCCCCCAGGGTGCCCGGGCAGTACCTTGGGCATACCCACAGGTGCACTTCTACCGTTCCAGGACCCGAACCATATCCATACAGAGATAGGCTAAACAGCAATACCCGGTAACATATATGATATATTCCATTTATCATTAAGAATTCAGGATCATAGTACAAAGATTTCTGAATTCCAAAGCACCAGTTTTCAAGCTTTGATCTCACTTGTTAGGTGACTAGACTTTTTACTTGAGTGGGGTGAAAGTTTGAAACAAATAGTGTGATGAGCACACGGTTATACTGAGAGGGGGTGGGGGTGAATCAGTATAACAACAATCTTCATTTTTTCAAACTTAATACCATATTTAAAACTTGATCAATAACAATAACATCATTTACTGAACATCAGTAATCATGCACAAGAGAACACAATAACACATGACATTTACGTGGAAACCCTTACGGGAGACACCATGGAAAAAATGTTGCTTCTATTAAACTTATTTTTACAAATTCTAGAGGCACCAACCCCTCATTCAATTTGTGAGCACCAACCCACTGGAAGCACCAACTCCCACCTTTGAATTTGTAGGCACCAACCTACTAGAGGCACCAACCCCCACAGCTAAGCATCCACTTGGCTAGAGACACCAATCTCTTGTTTAGGAAGCCCCAACTTCCGCAACAAAACAATATTCCACCTTTAATATGTTACTTCTTCAACGGATGATGGTCATTTCTCCTTATTCCATCATCTTATTGTGAATGTTCTCTTACATGGATGATGAACAATTACACTTAAATCTGCAAGTTCTCTTCAAATCTGACTTTACTCTCCTCTATAGATCATTCATAAATATCTCCTCTATATCTCTACAATCTTTTCCTCTATCTCTTCATAAATTTCTCCTTTGCATCTGCATAGATCTGTCTTTTGTATCTGCCCACTCTCTTCCTCTATAACTGCAAGATCTTCTTCTTTATCTCAGCATCAACACTGCATAATCCTCCTCCTATATCTGCATATATCTTCCTTCTTAAATCTGTATATATCCCTTGTCAAATCTGCTCATACACTTTTCATGAATAAATCTGCTGATGTGTATTTGATATATCTTTAATTCTCCACACACCTTAATCTTTGGTATTCCTCTTCTTGTTCTTCACATCTCTTACTTTTCTACACTCTCATTACCACACATTTCTCACTTCCTTGTATATCTTCATGAAATGATGCATCTCTTTGAATATATATGTCTCTTGATAATATCTGTTGACCATTCAACTTAATCTTTGTTTAATTCTAATTCTGTGTAATAATAATTATCCTTTATGCTGTGCGCTGTTGAAAGATTCCTTTGTCAATGTGATCTGAATTTTCTGATTTTGATTTTTCTTGGAGTCTTTGACCGGCGTATAGAATAGGTTTTTTGTTTTGTTTGTGTTTTGTGTCTTTTCTGAGTTTTATGCGAAATGCATGACATGTACAATGCTGATAAAGGAAAAATAACCAAGCATGCAATGATTCTATTAATTAAAAGACTGAAATTACATAGATATGGGCCAATTGCAACATACCCATTCATCCAAAGACCAGGAAATGACTTTTTACAAGGCTGCAGTTGAAATTTCAGGTTTGATATAACCCTGATACAGCAAATTCGAACTCTCCCAGCTCTACAAATGACTACCCATTTCGTTTCCAGGTGTGAGAGGAATTGTGCCACTGCTGTATGAAACTTCTCAGCTCCAAAACTTCAAAAACTTCACCTAGCACTTAGGGTTTGAAGCCCAAATGCCAAACAAAGGTGCGGCTGCCTGTGCAACTGCTGAAAGATGGTAGAAATGTCTTCTAAAAGGACTGATCTGCAATCTGATGCAAATTTCTGTCCTCAAAATGGACTGATCTGCAATTATAACCCCAAATAATGCTGCCAACTCCACACTGAAGCTGGATAATGCTGAACCCTGTCACCAGGAGAAATGGGTTTTCGTTCGAATCTCCAAATTCTCCTAGAAGTTTGTGTTCCTGGAAGCTCCAAGTTCTTCAAACCTCAAGTTTGCTGCTGCTCTCAAATTGAAGTCATAAGAATGAATCCAAATAGACAAAAATGCCTTTTTATTTTCACGAAGAGGGGTCAACCCTTTTTGGGGTTACTATTTGGCCTAAAAATTCATAAAATAACATTGAGGGTCTAATTTTACATTGTGAACTTGGCCCCCTTTTAAAAACAACTTAAGTTCTAGGATGGGGATGCACTTTTCATTATTCACTTTCTAATTTGTGTTACTATTCACCTTTTACTATTCCATTAAGCCAACTTTATTATTTCCAATTTATCCCTGGCTTAATCAACCGAATTCGATTCTGAAAGGCTCGAACAGTTCCTGGCAAGGTTCCACACCCTCGAAATGGGTCCCCTATCCATACTGCTGACCTACGAGAACCCTCGTAATAGGTCAACCTCTACATTAGATCTGAACGCCTAAGGAAGGGACATTACAGCTGTCTTTTGTATTTATCTCAATCACTTTCAATGGAGGCATATTAATTGCTGCCTTAGAGATTTTTTGATCACCGCCTTAGACTAATTCTAATTCATTTAAGTGCTACCTTATGGAATATAACAGATCTCTATCCTTCAACACATTAGTCACTGCTTTCCTTAAAAACATGATTGCTGCCTTTGTTTCACTTTATAATTAAGCACTCCTTATTAATGTGCTACCTTCGTTAATATTAACTCTTGCCTTTTTATTTGTAATGAAGCGCTGCCTGTTACTTAATGGAATTGCTGCCTCCTTTTTCTTTTTAATTGCCGTCCTTTAAATAAATATAAAATGCTGCTGTATTTAATGTCTCTTATAATATAGATTGCTGCATCTTAATGCCTCTTATAATATAGATCGCTACTTATCTATGCATATATTAACTGATGTTCATTTATTAATAAGCACTTCCTCCTTATAATGATCGCTGCTCTTTAAATGTTTATGACTGATCTTTGTTTAATTAATTTTCCTTTCTTTTAGTTGATTCCCTAACATTCTTTAATGCAATCCTTCCTTCTTGAACATTAAATCGACTTCCTTAGTTGCCATCTACCTTATTCTCCTTCATCATTGACTTATTGTCTTGCATGTATTGTTTCCAATTGCTCCTTCTAATTTCTTAATATCTTTCTCATTATTTTCATCGCTGCATTTGATAACTCTTCATAGTTCCTTATCATTGATAACTCTATTTAATAATTTTTTCCATTCTTAATTGCTTATTTAATAAGCGATTTATGGTCTCTGGTCTTTGTCCTTCATTGTCAATCTATTTGTTTCCAATTGCATCAACCTCATATCACTTCATCAATTCATACTTGTAGTCTGATTTTGCTTGGTCTTGTATGCTATCAACTTGCCCATCAATTAGTGGCCTATGACGTTTAATGATTTCCTTGAGAGTACTTTGACATAGATCTCATTTGATAACGATGATAACTATTTCGTCAATCAATCTTTGATCTATGAACTCTTTGACACCTTTGATATCAATGACAACCTTAGACTTTGATCAAGACGATAGTCTTCCTTTGACAGCAATGAGAAACAATATTTCCAACATAATGAGTCTCAATGATTGTATATACATTGGATTCTTGAGGTATATGTATTTGCATGCACTCATTGTAGCTAGGTTCCTTGCAATTTATATTTCTATGAACACATTTGAATTTATTCGTTAAGTGAATATGTTTTAAAATCTGATACAGGTATATTTGCATCCCATGGTACGTGATGCACATGGCCGTAAAATGTCCAAGTCATTAGGTAATGTTATTGATCCTTTGGAAGTTATAAATGGTATAACATTGGAGGGCCTTCATAAAAGGCTGGAGCAAGGAAATCTAGATCGCAGTGAACTTGAGATTGCAAAAGCAGGGCAAGTAAAAGACTTCCCAAATGGTATAGCAGAGTGTGGGACAGATGCTCTTCGTTTTGCTCTTATTGCCTATACTGCTCAGGTAATACACTTTTTTTTTTAATTATTTCAGGTATTACACTTAATCTTGAGTTCTGGTAAAATTTTTATCTTATAATGTGCAGTCTGTAACTTGTTGTGCATGCTTTAACTTGAATGTACAGTCAGATAGGATAAACTTGGATATTCAGAGGGTGGTTGGGTATCGACACTGGTGCAATAAGCTGTGGAATGCCATACGCTTTGCAATGCTTAACCTGGGAAAAGATTTTGTGCCTTCTAAAGAATTGAATGTCGGATCTCTGCCATTTGGGTGCAAATGGATACTCGCTGCTCTAAATAAAGCCATCTCAAAAACTGTCACAGCCATGGAGGCATATGAGTTTTCTGATGCAACAAGTGCAGTTTACTCTTGGTGGCAATACCAGTTGTGTGATGTTTTCATTGAGATAATCAAGCCTGTCATGTCAGCAGATGGCAACTCAACATCTGCTGAAATAAAACAGGCTACTAGGGATACATTATGGATATGTTTGGATACTGGATTGCGGTTATTACATCCATTCATGCCCTTTGTTACTGAAGAGTTGTGGCAACGACTTCCTCAAAGGCCAGGCGATGCTTCAAGAAAAGAGTCAATCATGATTTCAGATTATCCTGCAGCAGTGAAGGTCTGTAATGTAAAATTATTTGTTGTTGCATTAATGGTTTATTTGCTTTCCCTTACCTGCTTTACTACTGCTCTACTATGTTTATCATTATAGATACTTTTAGTGTGATAACTATTGTCTCAACTATTGTCTCTGGTGATCGTCTTGATAGTGATTCTGTTGTATAGTTTGACTGGAACTTGTCATTTTCGTACAATGCAGGAATGGACAAATGATGATATTGAGTCACAGATGGCTCTTATTGAATTTACAGTAAGGTCGATAAGGTCTCTTCGTATGACTTATCTATTACAACCAAAGCAAAGGTAGGGCATGAAATTCCATACCAAACACTACCATTTTTTGATTACATGATTATGTTCAGTATAACTACAGGCATTATTAGAGAAAATCTTCTCCTAACAAAAAATGTGTTTCTAGGCCAGAGGCTTTCCTTCTATGCAAAACCGATGATGTGGCTGCAGTACTGGAAAGATGTGCTGCAGAGATTTGCACTCTTGCAACCTTAGCATCTGTGAAGGTAGCGATGGTAGTTTGTCAAATTTTTTAATCTTGCTCTGGGATAAGAATCCCCTCACTAATGCAATTTTTTATGTAGGTATATCATTGTCAATATTTGGAATTTTCTCTTATGAGTCAGGGTTTATGAAATAAACCCTGGTGCAAAGCAGTTGTGAACTCATTAATACTAAATCATTACCAGAATATAGAAATTGTATTTAGAAATGCTGTAGCAATGTAGGGAATCTTTGTATTATTTGAAAAGCTTTGATGTGTCAATTGAGTTATTTTTCCAGTTGTATGATATGCTAAGTCCATTAGCTTTAATTTAAAGAAACATAAAAATCTAGGCGAGAAAGATGATGTAAAATAAAACCTGGAGACAATTAGGCCTAAGCCTATCCAGCCTTGGCTTTCCCCAACATATATTTTAGAGGAGTAGCAGGAAATTATGAAAGAAAATATTAGTTTAGACAACCCTAGTAAAGATGATGACTAGGCAGAATGATTGGAATGCAAAATGCTATCAAATGAACAAAGAAAGAAGCAAATTAGATATGCAGGGCAGATGAAAGAAGGATAAGAATAATGCCTGCATGTTCTTGGGGTCTGTACATGTTCTTGGTTAGGAATGCATGTCACATAGTTTGCAAACTCGGACTCGCCGCGGACTCGGCAGCCCAAAAATATGACTCGGACTCGAGACTCGGCACGGACTCGGGAAAAGACTTCGGCAAAAAAAAAGCCGTAGTTTTACAAAAGAACAAATTAATGCATTTAGAAAACATAAGAGCCTAATTTGATTATCAAACACTCATAATTCAAAGATTACACATGTCATATGATCATCAAACACTCAATAATTGAAATTTCATCATTCATAGTCATCAAATACTCATAGTTTCAATGTATAACAGCATCATAAGTTTATAAATGTTTACATATAATCATGTCAAAAAGAGGAAAACATTAACAACCACATGTAATCTACATCTTCCTTTTTCCCCTCCCAATGGTACTCAATTTTGGAGGCCTAGAACTAGAAGGTGCCCGTGCTATAGTATCCAAACGAGGACTAGGAGATCGAGAAGGGGAAACATGATATTCGAATGTGTCTTCATCGTCCTCCATGGCATCCAATCTTGCTGCTTCTTCTTCTTCTGCTGCTGCTCTCTCTAATTCAACAAGATCCTCATCAGTAAGGAAGACATCAGCCTCATCATTTTGTTCATCAATAGTCCATTCACCATATGGATCAATGTCATCCAAGTCGATGGACTCGTGTGAAACACCCTCCACCTTTCTAGTTCGAAGGCGAAGGTTGTCCCGAACAAAAACTAAATCATTTAGGCGCTGCTGAGTCAACCTGTTCCTCTTCTTTGTGTGAATGTTCTCAAATAAACTCCAATTGCGTTCACACCCAAAAGCACTGCATGGCTGTGACAAGACACGTATGGCTAGCTTTTGAAGATTTGGTGTGCTAGCACCATAGTTCTCCCACCATAGATCTACAAAAACATGTTTAAAAAATATAAGTATTAAGAAATAAGAATAAAGTAAACAATCTATATGTAAGAATCAAGTTTCTAATTTCATTTTTTACCTGGTTGTTGTTTTCCTCTCCTTTCAATTGCTTGCTGGGAGGAAAAGAGTCTCCCCTTTGCACCCTTGTAGACCTTGAATAGATAAAAGAAAAAGTAAATCAAATATAGAAAATTCATAGATAGTCAAGGCTCAACATTGCAAATTCATAAATAAGATGTAACAAATCTCACCTCCAACTCATCAAGCACTTTATCTCTCAGCTCAGGATCAGGCACCATCCTATCAATGCATATGACAAGACCTTCCATGACCTCCTCATCCGCCTTAAATGTGTCCGAGAAGTAGAACTTCGGATTCAAGAAGTAGGCGAAGGCATGGATCGGCTGGTGGAGTTGGTGTGTCCATCTCCGATCAATGATGCGCCATATGATTTCATATTTCTTTTTGTTTCCGCCATAGTAACGTGATATGGCCTCTTTGGCCCTATCCATGGCCTCATAGATGAACCCCATTGGCATGCCATCTCCATCCACCATACGAAGAACCCTCACCAAAGGTTCTGTCACCTAAAAAAATGAAAACAAATGTTAAATCATAACAAAATTAACCCCTCAAAAAAAAAAACAGCAAATAGATTATCATGTATAATTTATTTTTGTGTGATTGCTACTTACCCCCATCAACTCCTCTCCATTTTTGATGAATGTCTCATCAAAAACTATGGCAACAATCCTCTCCCCTTTAGGTCTATTGGAAAATGAGGACTCCTTCCAAGCATCAGACACGAACATTTGTTTGAGATGACCAATGGCACCAAGAATGCTTTGCAATGCGAGGAAGTGGCTAGCAAATCGTGTCACTCCAGGTCGCACAAGGTCCTTGCCATTTGTAAATTTCCTCATCAAAGAAAGCACCCAAGTATGGTTGTAGATAAATTTTGTAACACTTTTTGCATCTTCAACCACACTTTTGACCCATGAAATCTTCCCAATGTCCTCTAGCAATAGGTCTAAGCAATGTGCAGCACATGGAGACCATGCAATTGTGGGATACCTCTCCATAAGTAGTCTACCTGCAGCTACATATGCAGCTGCGTTGTCCGTGATGATTTGGACAACATTATCAACTCCAACCTCCTGGACCACCCCATCTAATAGATTGCATAAAGTCTCAGCATTTTTAACTTCATGGGAGGCATCTATTGATTTTAGAAACACCAATCCACCATTAGAGGCCACTAAAAAGTTAAGGCGAGTTCTATTTCGTCCATCTGTCCACCCATCAGATAAAATGCTGCAACCTTTTCTTCGCCAAAATTTCTTTTGCTCATCAACCACAAGCCGTGTATTCTTTACGGCTTCCTCTAGCAATGGCCCACTCAAATCTCTAGATGATGGGGTCTTAAACCCCTTTCTTGCAACTGTAAGGGCGTTCACCAAACCTTCCCAATATGGGCTGTTTGCAACATTGAAAGGTAGATTATTGTAGTACCAAAAGTTTGCAGCAGCCATCCTAGCTTCTTGATGCTTTTCTTTATTCCAACCAGTACCTTCAAGTGAAGGTTGTGCTCCTGGAACATTACGTGGAATAAAATAATTTGGTCCTGATGAAGGACCCTGACTAGCACTAGCAGTAGAAAAGGAACCATCAGGACTCTCACCAAAAGATGAATGTGGAGCACGGAAGCTTGGACTTGCAACACCATGGGGCATAGAGGGTGTAGATTGGGATTGGGATCCACTCATCGCTGCTGCTAGGGCATCCTTTGTTTTTTGTCTTTCCTCTTTTTTAAGCTCATATTCAGCAAGAAGGGCCTTCATCTCTCTAATAATCTCAGGAGTAGTATTCTTGCATCCCTCCACATTTTGCCCAGGTATTCTAGCAAGGTGGTATTTTAATCTGTTTATTCCTCTTGTCATCCATTTCTGACATTCATTACATGTCAATTCACCTTTTTTATTTCTTGGAATTCCATACTTCCATGTAGGGTCTTTTTTTATTCCCTTTGGATTTGAAGACGACATTGCTGTTTCAAGTTCGACATGGAAAAAAAAATCAGCTAGGGTTTGCTAAAAAATCAGCAAATAAATGTGATTCAAAGTTTCAAACATTTGCAAAAGAAAAAGAATGCAAAACCAAGCTAGAAACAATAAGAATTAGGCTATTAAGGAAAATAGAAAAAAATTTGGCAGCATTTCCCCTTATTTTTCTTGATTTTTTTGATTTTGAATGCAAGAAATTGAAGAAAACAAACAAAAAGAATTGTTAGATCACTTATCTGGCTCTATTTTGATCGTTTTAGTTCATTCTCCTTGCTTCAATCAACCCCAAATCAATTTGCAGACCTGTTTTTCACAATTGAGAGTCTAAAAATGAAAAAAAAAGAAAGAAAAGAAACATGGGTTTTAACCCATTTTAAGACTCAGCCGCGCAGGAGAGTCCTGGGTCGGGACTCCCGAGTCTGACATCAGGACTCGGCCGAGTCCTGAGCTCGGACTCGGGAGTCCCGACTCAGAACTCTCCTGGACTTGATTCCTGAGTCTGTGGCGAGTCGACTCGGCCAGGGTCGGGACTCCCGAGTCCGCAGAGTCTGCAAACTATGGCATGTTATATCCTCAAGATTGGTGTGAAATGTCCATGTATTGGCCACATTGAATTTGACCTTGGCCTTGGGTATCCCTTGAGACTTGCTTTTTTTTTTTAGTCCTAGACTGCAGGAATATCCCTTGAGACTTGCTTAACTCTGCTTGTGGAGTGCAATTTTTTCTTTCTTGAGAAAATGAAACATAATGAAGGTAAGCTTGGAGTAAACTCAGGATGACCTCCATGATTAGTCTGTATTATTGTTAATCATTTTATACATTTCCCATTGTGTGCTTAATAGTTTAAATTTTATGTCAGACTCAGATTTGCGATTTCTGTTATTGAATTGATTTGTATCTGCTATCGAGTCACAGAAGTGGAGGCAATCACAATTCTGTCCAGCAGAGTTGCTCTCTTTATTGTTGTGTTAAGCATTGAAATCTTCAGTTGTTTTTAGTTTAATTTTATTTTGGTATGATTTGACCTGTGTTTTTATGTCATCTCAATATGGCCTTCAAGGTTAGTCTGTGACTCTGTATTATGGTTAAGCATTTTATACTTTTCTCTTATGTGCTTGATATTTTGAATTTTTATGTCATATAAATTTGACATTTACATCATTGAATTGATTAGTAACATATGCAACATATGCATGTTACAAAAATATTTTATTTATTTTCATTGTATTTTCTGAGGGTGAGTCATTTTTATTAAGATTGGTCTCAGTCGAATTCCACACCAAAACTCCAGTTTTGTTGGATTGAACCCTGAAAATGCATTAGAAACATCATGTAGTGATAAGAGTTAAATGATGTTATCGAATTCACTATCATCTTTGGCATGGGCATGCCTTCATTTTTCAGTCTGTCTTTAGTTCACAATAGTTAATTTAATGTAGTCTATATGTTATTTTTAAAGTAATAGCTACTTACCTGCCTACCACCAACTAATTTATGTACTCTATATGTATTTTACTAGGTGCTAAGGGAAAGTGATGTGCCTCCGATTGGGTGTGCGGTTAACATTGTAAATGAGCAAATTTCTGCTTATTTATTTCTTCGAGGCCAAGTAGATGCAGAGGTTGAACTTTCAAAACTCAGCAAAAAGAAAGATGACATTTCCAGGTAAGTTAGACTAGGTTACATAAACCCATACAGTGGGAGTATTCATGTCCATTTCTTGATCTGATGCATTTTCTTGCTGGTAGCAGGCAACAGGATGCACTTGCAAAGAAAATGAACATTCCTGGCTATAACGAAAAAGTACCGGCCCATATTCAAGAAGAAAACCTTGCCAAGTTAGATAAACTAATGGCTGAAATGAATATCATTGACGAGGCAAACACAAATTTTGAAAGACTTCTGGTCAACAGCAGATAAAAAGGAATTTTTCAATTGTTAAATTTTGAGTAAAGATGGAACAGTTTTGTAACTCAGAAGAGCTTAGCTCGTCTAACCAGAAACTTGACAAGTATTTATTTGAGGTTCTATGCAAAGATAATATTTTTCCATTCATGAACCATGTCTTAAATATTTGCTTTGATGAAGAAAATAAGGCATTGTTATTCTGTCATGTTTTTTTGTATTACAATAGTATTTAGTTGCATAATGACTCTGATTATGTATTGGTCGCAAATATGGGACTGTATATTTTATCACAGAATTATGTGTATTTGTTGGCTTTATGAAATGTTATCGAGTAGAAGCATGGTCACACAGAATTAGAAATGACAATCAGTGATCTTTGCAAATATGCAGTAAGGTAAAGAGAAGCAGTAATAAGACAATGATAAATTCGAAAGGAATAATAATAATGCTATTTAAGTCTGAATGACTGCCAATGAACAAGATGGCCGTTGCCAAATGCACGATGAAATCAAGTAATTCTTTGGATCTCATTCTTTGACGCTCAAAGAAAAGTTGTAATCTAAGGCATAATGATGGGCTTTTCATTTGCCTTTGACTCGGATTAGAATTGACAATATTGTCTCTTTGGTTATTGTGGACGACAAAAAGACTTAACAAATTATATATAAAAATTGTTGCACACAAATAATGATTTCTAAGCGAACAATGAATTAGCACAAAGAAATACAAATTTAAGAACTGCGTGTACCGTGCAGTCTTAAAATTTAATTTAATTTAATATGATTGCTCATGCAAAGAGGATTTTTATTTTTGAGTCGAAAAAATAATTATATGAAGATTTTATTTTACCGTTGGAAAAATAGTTGTATTAGTTCAAACTTCATGGATTTTAACTTCGTAGCAGTGAATATCACATATCCATGCCCTTTCACCTGTGTTTTGAGCTCGCTATGACCAGGTTCTCTTCGATCAGTTTGTAAGATGTATATTATGCATGAATGTTACCAAATGACATTATCTGATTTCGATCCCATCATCTCTGATCATCAGAAATGGTTTCCAATCCTTAAATTATGTCTGTTGCCTTGGTTCAGGTTTGAAATTGTAGAATTGATTTAGATTATTCTACGCATTTGGATTTGAACCCCAGATTGTAAGTTTCAAACCCTGGCTGTCTTTTTCGTACTAGTCACTATGAGTTGGCTAAAGTGTGTGATTCTAAGTTACATGCTAGCGTGTTGAATTTAAAGACCGACACTAATTCAAATGGATCGTTTAGAACATAGGATCTAAGGTTGGAAGAAAAAAATGTTGAGCATATTCAGAATTTGTTGGTAAACTGTTGTCGAATCAATCCATCTAGGATTACAACTAACGGAAACTTGACTGTTGTAATTCAAGACATTCCCCAAAGGTTATGAATTGTGAATTTCCATAAACTAGGAGATGCTATATATTCCATTGAATTGCTACTATGAGATGCCTGATTAAATCCTAATATTTAGGAAATCCACTCTAAAATCATTAGAGATGAAATCAACCTAAGGAGTAATAAACAAAATTTATATGCCTAATCCTTTGTGTATATAGGAACCATCAAAATGTAGTTTCAAGGAATCTAAATAATCTAGAGTGAAGATAGACTCATCAAGGAATTCTATGCTTGGAGGAAGATTTGTTAATAGTTATTTTGATAATTGATCACATATGACTAGTTGTTATATTAATTTTTATATCTACATACTCTATCTCAAATTTATTAACATGACCCATTTTTCCATATGATCTGTGAGATATTTCTTTGAAATAAGATAATTGAGTGTCTCAATTTTAGAGATAAGCTTGATATCATAACTTAGTATGTAGTGTTGTAGCTATTTATATATAAAAATGATAGCTAGAAATTCAAATTCGATTGATGTATACTTAATCTAATAGCCAACTAATGTCCTATTGATGTAGTAGATGTCATGTTCATGACCCTCTCAATCATGATGTGCTAGAAGTTCCCTTCAATCATGATGTGCTAGAAGTTCCCTTAGGGTGATTGATGTTGGAGAGATATAAAGTAATACTAGTTTTCCTAGGATTGGTTCCATGGGAAATATTGATGAAGTGGGATGCTCTTTGATTTTATCAAATTCTTATTGAAAAGATTCATTATAGTGAAAGGAGTTATTTTCTTTAGGAGATTAGCGAATGGCTACCACTTGTTTTCTAGTTGTGCCATGAACCTTTTGATACCCTGAAGCTTTCCTTAGACTAAATAATTGTTTGAGAGTTTGTGGAGGTAGTATCTATAATATGTTAGTGAATTTGGTGGGATCAAATTTTATACCTCACCAAGAGATAATGACTCCTAGAAGTTTTCCCTAGATGTGACACCAAAGACATTTTTTTTAGGATTGAGGTGCAACTTATATTCTCTCGAGTCTTGAAATACACGCCCAATAATTTATGGATGACATATTGTTTTTAACTAAGCCAAGAGTTCATCTACATAATATTTCATGATGTCATGAAGAATATCATGGATCTTTGTTAGATGATCCCTTTATTTTTAAGCCCAAATGACATGACCCAATTACAAAGGGTGCACCAAGGAGTGACAAAGACTATTTTGTGCTGATATTTTGGGAAAAATTACATTTGATTATATCATAAAAGCATATCCATAAAGATTAATGTCTCATGTCTTATTGCAAGGTTGTTGATGATGTTTATGTTTGGAAGTAGAAAATCATCCTTCGTACATGATTTGTCAAGATATTTGAAGGTTGTGCAAAATTTGATTGTATTTAGTTTTTTGCTAACATGGACAATGTTGGAGATCCATTTTATATAGACAATTTCTCTAATAAATCCAACCCCCATTAGTTGCATAAGCTCTTCTTTGACTAGTAGAGTAACTTGTGGATTTATCTTACAAATATTTTGTTTGACTAGTTTAACATTTGGATGTACCAATAAATGGTGCACAAGTGAAAGGTATAATATGACATATCTACATAGGACCAATAAATTTTTTTTTGTATAATTATTGAGGATAGTTGTGGTGGTTTCTTATTATTTTGCTGATATTCTTGTTGCAAGATAAGTGATTTTTGTATTAATGTTAGTACCCAAGTTAACCTCTTTTGATTCATCTACCACAATGAATGTATGTCATAGTGAAGATGTTAAGGGAAGGATAAGTTCCTTGTCTATTGATGCCTCAGGGAGGTTTCCATTAGTAGACACATTATTCTTTTTAATTTTTTCTCTTTTGCATTCAATAAAAACTTAAATGGTTTTCACTAGGGGACTATAATTTTTCTATTTTTCTTATTTTTATTTTTATTTGAAAATGACATTTATGTTTTAAATTTCCAAATGATGTAAAATAATGAAATGTATTACTTTATTTTTAATTTTAAACTATAGTGCACCTGGTAAACTTGACCGGTGTGACCGACGACGCTGGTGTTACACGCCCTTCGGTACCACGGGGGTGTGGGATACTAGACCTCATGACCAACCTCTTGCAACAAGAAAGATTTAGCCAACCAAGTTAGGGCCCCCACCAAATGAAATGTATAACTCTTAATGTAGTTTATTTTTATAATTTTAAAAAAAATTGGTTTCATATATATTTTTTATTAATTTAAGAGAAGAATTTTAATTGCTATTTTTTTTAAAGTGAGGTTGATGTGACATCACCAAAAACTACAATGTTTTAAATTTTTTCCCTACATAGATGATTTAAATATCTAGTGCATGGAAAAAATAAATTTTGATGAATAGTTATTTTTAATAATTTTTTAAGTTGAACTTAATCAAAATCTCATAATTTTTATGGGACATCAACTTTCATATGAATTTTTTATCATTTAAAAAATTATACTCTCATGGAGAGGATTCTCTCCTCTAGTGT
The DNA here is from genome assembly GCA_007258455.2 of Sequoia sempervirens. Classification (NCBI taxonomy): domain Eukaryota; kingdom Viridiplantae; phylum Streptophyta; class Pinopsida; order Cupressales; family Cupressaceae; genus Sequoia; species Sequoia sempervirens. The sequence continues at coordinate 11,253 of VDFB02095365.1, read as the reverse complement.
ACCATATATTTACACCCATAGGTGTTTACAATGAAAGCCGATTCTTGGAGAATCGTGTACATAAAAAAATTGCTATTTTTTGTTTTTAGAAATGTCTTTAAAATAATTATTATAAATATAAAGTATAAAACAAATATGTTAAAAAAATAAAGTATACAAAATATATGTAAAACTATTAGACATAAAAAAAAGTTCTAAAATTTAAAAACTTAAGTATAAAACAAATATTCTAAATTTAATATTTCCTTTAAGTAAGTTTCTAAATTAATATACAAGATCTTTTTAAAACAACATATCTCTTGAGATTTATTTAAGTAATCTTTTCTAATGAAAATAATTATTATTTATAAAGAGCTACACATAAAAAAGAAGTTTCTAAAATTTATAAGATAAAGTATGAAATTTCTTAAATTTGCTATTGCATATATAACTAAGTTTTTATATTAATATACATAAAATTAAAAAAATTAAAAATCTTTAAAAAAGAAAAATATTCTTTGGATTCATTGTAAAATATTTTTTAATTAATTAGAATAGAAATAAAATTATAAAGAATGAAAAATAATTGTTCTTTTAAAAAATTCTAAATAAATTAATGTATTTAATTTAAAAAAAAAATGAAAATTAAGTAAAAAGAAAATGTTCTAAATTTATTATTACACATAAAATATGTTTCTAAATTGATATATTTCAAACATTTAAAAAAAGTAATATTTTTTTAAAAATTGAAAATGTTTCAAAGGAAAAATCATTAATATTCTGATTTATTCAAAATAATATTATAAACTTAAGGTTTTACTAAATATTTAATTGTACAAAAAATATAACAATTTAAATATACATCTAATATAAAAATATTTCATAATAAGCGCCCATCTAAAATCAATTTAAAATTACAAAATTAAATACAAAGAAAATATAATAAATTTATTATTACATCTAAAAATAAGTTTTAAAAAAAATATATTTAAAACTAGTTTATCTATCTTTAAAAAATTAATGTAATTAAGAATTAAATTTTCACTTAACTTTATCATATACTTTAAAAATAATTCATATAACATTTTTATTTATTTTTTATTATTTGCAATTTGGTTATGATTATGATTAAGATCAAATTAGGGTTAGGTTTGAATTAGGATTAAGGTTGAATTAGGGATAGGCTTAGGTTTAGGGACCAATTAGGATTCAATTATAGTTCAATTAGGGTTGAGGTTAGGCTAGGGTTAGGGTTAGCATTAGGGTAGTGTTTAATTAGGGTTACAGTTACGATAGGGTTCAATTATGGTTAGGGTTGTAGGATAAAGCTTGGGGTAAAGGTTAGGGTTAGGATTAGGGTTGGAATTAGGGTTATGAACCAACTAGATTTAGAGCTAGGAAAATTAGGGTTTGGGTTAGGGTTAATGGTAGGTTAGTGTAAGGGTTCACCTAGGGTTAGGTTTGAATTATGGTTATGGTTAGGTTTCAATTAGTAAATAGTTATAATTAATCTTGATATTAGAATCAGGGTTAGCAGTAGAGCTAAAATTATCGTTAGAGTTGGAATGAGAGTAATGTTAGAATTCAATTATAGTTAGGGTTAGGTTTAAGTTAGGATTAGAATTCAATTAGGGTTAGGATTCAATTAGGATTAGGGTTGAATTAAGGTTAGTATTAGGATTTAAGTTAGGATTAGAATTCAATTAGGGTTAGGATAAACTATCATAGAAAGATGTAAAGGATTTAAAATTTACAAAAGGTGATTTGTGCTTGTTATTCACTGACCCACACACAAATCAAAATCTTACCCTCAATGCAAAGAGGTTTCCTATTCATTGGTGCCACCACCAACATATTATGAACTATTTTTATGATAGGTGGTACTTAGTTTTTGATTACCCACCGTGCAACAATTGTGAAGTCCCCTAGTATTTCCTTAGGAAACTATATAGTGAGTTCATATTGAAAAAAATCCTAAATTATTTTGATATGAGGGACTTCCAAGGGAGAGGTGGGGGGTCAGCATAGGATAGACCCGATGCACAGACGAATCCTACGCAGAAAGGGAGACAAGCTCTCGCTAGGTCGCCTCATGAGCACGTTGTTATCCCTTCCATCATGAAGGAGAGTGTCGATGTAGAGACATTGCAAGCGATCAACACTTTGACCTAGAGTGTCATCCAACATACAAGCCCTATTCTACAACGCCATCCAGGGGAGTCTTTGAGTCGTGGCCTTTGAACCCATGTGTGTCAATCTTGTGGGGCGACTTGTTCATATGATCCCATCGACACTCAGGAGGCTACTATGCAGGATTTGTCTGCAACTATGGAGATGGAGGAGGAAATCGACATTTTGCATGAGGCGTATGACATTGATACTTAGGTAAAAGTTAGCATGTTCATTGAATTGAATTTATTAAATTTTGATTTTGAAATGCAAGATTAACTAATTTAGTTTAAATATGATTTTAATAAAATTGTAGGGTCACAGTGTTGAGATTGGATACATTAGCCCTCCACCTACTTATTTCTATAGTACACCTATCGTTGGGGTATGTAACTAGTAAACAATTATAAATTTATTACATGTTAATAGCATTGTTTTACGAATGGTATTTTAATATGTGATTTTGGATGTTGAACAGGCTAATATTGGAGGTTTCAAGGGAACACCTCCCAGTGCTAGTGGATTTACTCAAACTTATACACATGTAATAGAATAAAGAGTTTAACTAATGAATTGTATTTAATAGATTTGTGTATTTCATATTCATATCGTTGATTACGTTGCATTGCACATCATTCAAACTCAAAGCATTACTTCACATTCCATAACTAATACCTAGATGTTGATAGATAACAAAATTTCAACTGCAATATAGTTGTTTAGAAAGTCAACATATAAGCAGAGATGCAATTACTTCACATAGCATAAGTAATAAGTCTAGGAACAACTTCCGATTGCATTTTCTTGTCCTAGCATTCCATGAAACCACTTTTTATTGCTCAACATCTTTTCAAACAGTTCACTGCCTTGTCTATGCTATGGATGCTTAGAAGGAATATATGAAAGAATAATAGTAAGCAATAGCATAGAAAAGGAAATGGGTTTTTTAAAAAATTCCTCAAAGAAATGTGGTCTCATGGTGATGTCCATCACCATGAGACCCAATTTCTTTGAGGAACTTTTTCAAACATCTCACTGCCTTTTCTATGCTACCACATTTTCCATACATGTATACCAAAGCATTTTATCAAACGGTTCATTTCCTCACTACTATGGATAAAAGCTTAAAAAAGGTGCTTTCCAAAAAACTATGGATGCTTGGAAAAAATCTATCAAAGCATAATAGTAAGCAATAGCATAGACATGGTAGTTAGTAGTTTGAAAAAATTCCTCGAAGAAATGCAGTCTCATGGTGATGGAATGCCATTCCTTCACCATCAAACCACATTTCTTCAAGGAATTTCTTCAAACAACTCACCACATTTTCTATGATACTACATTTTCCATAAATGTGTACCAAAGCATTTTATCAAACTACTTACTTTCTTGATGCTATGCCTAAAAGCCTAAAATAGGTGCTTTCCAACAAACTATGGATGCTTGGAAAAATTTCTATCAAAGCATAATAGTAAGCAATAATACCGTAGAGAAGACAATGAAATATCTAAAAAAATGCCTAAAATAAATGCAGTCTTATGGTGATGGAATGCCATGACGTTCATTTGTTTGTAATGGCATTCCATCACCATGAGACCCCATTTCTTTGAGGCATTTTTTCAAACAGTTCACTGCCTTCTCTATGGCACCACAATTATCGTACATGTCTACGAAAGCATTTTATCAAATGGCTCACCGACTTGCTGCTATGGGTAAAAGCCTAAAAACACGTGCTTTCAAACAAGATATGGATAGGGAAAATAGTAAGCATGATAGTCAGAAATATATAGTCTAATAAGTACTCAAAATATTGTTCATTATCTCATACATTATAAGTCATGATGTGGATCGCTATTGTAGTTTTTGTGATTGAATAATTTGATGTTTTATTTTTAGATGTTGCAAGTGGAAACACCGCCGAATGTGACGAGGGCAATGGAGATCGGTGTTACATCTGCTATAGAATCCTCAATGGCTCTAATAGGGGAGGTATGAGGCAAATTACTAAATTTCAATTTACATTCATTGTTATAGACGTTAGTGAAAAAGAAAACCATTATTGATTTGTAGTTTAATTTCTATTTGGATGGTCTATACAAGGCTTCAGCACTCCTCAGCATGGGCATGTGAATATTTCCCTCATGGAGAGTGATCATGAGATGGCAATAAGTGATTATTTTTTTAAATATATTATTTTTAAAATGTAATTTCTATATATTAATGTCTTTACTTCTTATTGTAATAGTTAAAACTTCACCAAGAATTAAACACTAGGAGGAGTAGTAGGAGCACTCCTCGATTGCAACACAAATGAGTGATAGACCTATCACCATCCGATCGAAAAGCAAAGGGAAAGAATTTATTTCTAGAGCATGGAGAGCAATGAATTTTGATTCCATAGCCCTTTGTTGTATGCCTACATGGAAGTTTTGTACATATTTTGTATTGGATATATTTGACATTGTATGCCTATATGGCATTCTCATAAGCCTATATGGCTATTTTGTACCTATATTTTATATTTATATCAACATATATTGATGTATGCGTACATGGATATTTGGTTAATATAAATATTTTTTATCGATGGTGTCCATATTTGCATTATAAATTCATGGTTCAATAGATATGAGTTATGTGTATTCAAGTGTATACTTTACAACTTATGTGTATCCTTTGTGACTTACGTGTGTTCCAAAGTATACTTTTTGACTTACGTGTTTTCATGTGTATACCTTGTATTTGTGCATATACTTTGTATAAATTTGTGTATACTATATATTCATGTGTATACTTCAAGGCTTATGTGTTTTTGAGTACTTGTATTTCTCTTATTCACATGTACATGATTTTCTTATTTATGTGTATACTTATTAATTGGTTAGCCCTAGCACTGATCATTGTTGTCCTTCATGGTTTGTTTTGAATATTAATTGATTGATGCTAAACAACTTTATGTAAAAGAAAAAAATGTGTTTTCAATTGGTATTCCATGAAATAATTCATAAAAAGATTCCAATATATTTAATCCTTTGATTGGAGCAACTTAATTAAGCAAATGATACATAATATTCACAACACTTGCAAAACATAATATTTATAGTAGATGTAGTTAACTTCTTGACACATTTTCATACAAACATTTATCTTGATTAGTCTTTAAACATTTTCACAACATAATCTTGATAGTGCAAAATGAATTGTTACATGTTCTTGATCCGTCACCATATAAACACGTCAAAAGATTTATATGTCAAATTTTCACAATATTATTTGTTGTATAGGAAATGGACTTAGGAGAAAGCAAGTTATAATTTATAATACAAATAAAAAATGGACTCAAAGTTGTCCTAGACCCCCGAATAGGTCTATTTAACAAAGCAACACCCTCTCAATCACTCTTCCAATTGCAAAACACCATTGGGCAGCATTTACCAGTCTACAAATCTAGAAAATCCATAATTTTTAGGCGTGATTGGCCCTCTAATCCCACTATCCTCTAAACCCTCACTTTTCTCAAATTTCACTAGGGTTTATTGAAAAACCCATATCTAGACATCAGAAAACCTCAAAACCTCTTCCAACACTCTTAATTCTACCTGTACAAACTTAATTGACCACCAAATTATGTTTCCCCTTGATTTTATCCACTTTTACTCCCTGAAACCTCTCTTTTTCATTCAAAACCCCTCTTTTCCCAAGTAGGGAATCATGCCATAACATACTTTTGACCTCCCTTATCCTTGCAGACCATTTGAACACATCAAAATCCACAACCTCACCCTATTTCCAACCTATTCTAACTTATTATTAAGCAATTTCTTCTTTTCACCTCGTCTAGCCTTGCTTTTCAAGCCTAAATTCTAAAATTTGAACAAGAGCAACATTAGTAATCTCTTCCAATGCCTCTACTAATGCTATTTTCTTATTCGTACTCCTATCGTACTTACATAATTGACTCAAATGACCCCACACTAACTCAAAATTAAAATAAAGATTACAAAATGGCCTATCATGGCTTTATTTGACATTATAATGATTAAAACCACTAAACTAGACCTTCATAAAATGGAGGAACAAGGTGCTCTACACCAATGATCATATGCTTTTTGTGTGGAATACTCAGATTTCTAAACCGTCATGTGTATGTTTCTCTTTTTGATTGTTTTGGATGCCATCATAAGGGATCAAGCCAGTTGAACGTAGCTCAAAACAATTTCACGTGTTTGGGTGCAAAAGAGGACCATGCCTAGTGTAAAACTACCTATCAGGACGCGTTGGAGTAATTTTTTTGGTCACACGAATTGCAAAACGAAAGTTGTACCACTTTGCAACTTTATACTACTTTCATTTGACACTTTTTCCATTAAGTGAAAACTAGACACTATAGGAAAATAACTCCGAGATAACAAAAATCAAGAGAGGTTGTTATAGAGGTGCCCAACACAATCTTGTAGGCTCAAACGAAGAGTTCATAAGCATTACCATTTCCGAGTAATAATCCGTCAAAGTTTTCTTCCCTTTTTCATTTTGGACCCTTAAGGGATCAAGCACATTGAACGTAGCTCAAAGCGATTCCACATGTTTGGATGTGAAAGAGGACCATTCCTAGTGTAAACGTACCCATCCGCATGTGTTCAAATAGTCTGTTTGGTCACATGAATTGCAGAACAAATGTTGCACCACTTTGCAACTTTTAACTACTTGCATTTGACAACGTTTTTCTCAAGTGAAAATCTGCCACCACGGAAAAACCACTCTAAGATAGAAAAAATTGAGAGATTTTTTTGTAGAGGGGCCCAATGCAATCCCATAGGATCAGATGAGAAGTTTCTAAGAATCACAGTATCCGAGTAACAACATGCTAAATTTTGTAGCCATTTTGCACTTTAGACTCTTAAGGGATCAATCCAGTTGAATGTAGCTTGGATCAATTCCACGTGTTTGGGTGTGAAAGAGGACCATACATAGTATAAAAATACCTATTCAGACGTGTTGGAATAGCCTATTTGGTCACACGAGTTGCAAAATGAAAGTTGCACCACTTTGTAACTTTGCACTGCTTGTATTTGACACTTTTTCTATCAAGTAAAAATACACCACCACAGGAAAACCACTCCAAGATAGTGAAAACCGAGAGAGGTTTTTGTAGAGGGGCCCAACATGATCCTGTAGGATCATATGAAAAGTTTTGAAGCATCACAATATCTGAGTAACAACATGTTGAAGTTTGCAGCCATTTTGCAATTTGGACTCTTAAGGGATCGATCCAGTTGAACATAGCTCAAAGCGATTCTATGTGTTTGGGTGTAAAAGAGGACCATTCCTAGTGTAAACATACCTATTCAAATGCATTGGAATTGCAAAATGAAATTTGCACCATTTTGAAACTTTCAACTACTTGCATTTGACAACTTTTTCCCCAAGTGAAAATTTGCCACCACGGGAAAACCACTTTGAGATAGTGAAAACCAAGAGAGGTTTTTGTAGAGGGGTCCAACATGATCCTATAGGATTAGACAATAAGTTTCTAAGCATCACAATATATGAGTAACAACATGCTGAAGTTTGTAGCCATTTTGCAATTTGGACTCTTAAGGGATCGATTCAGTTGAACGTAGCTTGGAGTGATTCCACATGTTTGGGTGCAAAAAAGGACTATTCCTAGTGTAAAAATACCTATTCGGATGCATTGGAATGGTCCATTTGGTCACACGAGTTGCAGAACGAAAGTTGCACTATTTTGCAACTTTCAACTACTTGCATTTGACAACTTTTTACCCAAGTGAAAATCTGCCACCACAACAAAACCACTCTAAGAGAGTTTTTGTAGAGGGGCCTAACATGAACCCATATGATCAGACAAGAAGTTTCTAAGCATAACAGTATCTAAGGAACAACATGCTAAAGTTTGTAGTAATTTTGCACTTTGGACTCTTAAGGGATCGATCCGATTGAAAGTAGATTGAAGTGATCCCGCGTGTTTGGGTGCGAAAGAGGACCATTCCTAGTGTAAAAATATCTATTTGGATGTGTTGGAATAGTCTATTTGGTCACACGAGTTGCAAAATGAAAGTTGCACTAGTTTGCAACTTTTAACTACTTGCATTTGACAACTTTTTCCTAAGTGAAAATCTGCCACCACAAGAAAACCACTCCGAGATAGTGAAAACCGAGAGATTTTTTGTAGAAGGAACCAACATGATCCCATAGGATCAAACGAGAATTTTTTAAGCATCACGATATCTGAGTAACAACATGCTGAAGTTTGCAACCATTTTGCACTTTGAACTCTTAAGGGATTGATATGGTTGAGAGTAGCTCAGAGCAATTCTGCGTGTTTTGGTGTGAAAGAAGACCATACCTAGCATAAAAATACCTATTTGGATGCGTTTGAATAGTTTTTTTGGTCACATGAGTTACAAAATGAAAGTTGCACCATTTTGTAACTTTCAACTACTTGCATTTGGCAATTTTTTCCCCAAGTGAAAATCTGCCACCACAGGAAAACCACTCTAAGATAGAAAAAACCAAGAGAGGTTTTTGGAGAGGGGACCAATGCAATCCTATAGGATTAGATGAAAAGTTTCTGGGCATCATGGTATCCAAGTAATAACATGCTGAAGTTTACAACCATTTTGCACTTTGGACTCTTAAGGGATCGATCTTGTTGAACGTAGCTCAAAGCGATTCCGCATGTTTGGGTGAGAAAGAGGACCATGCTTAGCGTAAACATACTTATTTAGATACGTTGGAATATTCCATATGGTCACATGAGCTGTAGAACGAAAGTTGCACCATTTTGCAACTTTCAACTACTTGCATTTGACAATTTTTCTTCCAAGTGAAAATCCACCACCACGGGAAAACCACTCTAAGATAGTGAAAAATAAGAGATGTTTTTGTAGAGGGGCCCAACATTATCCCATATGATCAAACAAAATTTTCTAAGCATCACGATATCTGAGTAACAACATGTTGAAGTTTGTAGCCATTTTGTACTTTGGACTCTTAAGGGATCAATTTAGTTGAACATAGCTCAGAGCGATTCTCCGTGTTTGGGTACAAAAGAGAACCATACCTAGCATAAATGTACCTATTCAGATGTGTTGGAATAGTTTTTTTTGTCACACGAGTTGCAGAACGAAAGTTGCACCACTTTGCATTGTTTGCATTTGACACTTTTTCCATCAAGTGAAAACTAGACACCACGGGAAAACCACTCCAAGATAACAAAAACTGAGAGAGGTTATTGTAGAGGGTCCCAACATGATATCTTAGGCTTAGACATATATTTTGTAAGTTCCATGGTTTCCGAGGAATACCTCGTCAAAGATTGTTGCCCTTTTGCACTTTGGACCCTTAAGGGATTGAGCCGGTTGAACGTAGCTCGAAGCTATTCCGCATGTTTGGGTGCAAAAGAGGACCATTCCTAGCATAAATGTACCATGTATAGCATAAATGTACTATGTACTTAGAATAATATCAATAAAATTTATTATTTATTTTTATTTTTCTATATTTTTACCAGAAATATGATGTTTCCTTGAATTGTACGGTTTCGCATAGGGTGATTGTGTTCTCTTTTTCAATCTATTTGTGTTTCCACATACCCAATAACATATTTAGAAACTAATTTTTTATGTTAGGGTGCTTATTTGGTGAAAGGGAATAAGTTTTATGGGGTTTGTGTTTCCGCCCCTGTAGATTTTGATGGAAAAGGGCATGAAAAATGAGGTTTCACCCTAGGATTTGATAAACTATTGCATGTAGAGGTTGGGAAATTTTATTTTGAATTTTTTTAGTGATTTTAAGAAGGTTTTAGGTAGTGGCATGTTATGGTAAGGTGTGGAACCATTCCTTTCAATAATCCCTCCTCATACTAGCATAAAATAAGGGTTTTGTGGTTTGGCATGGTAGAGTGAGTTTCTCTTGAGAAAAATTGCGGATTTGAGGGTTTGGATACATGAGAATTGCTGCCCCAAAAATTTTAGGGGGTTTTTAAATGTTTAAAGGTATGTTCCTTTGTAAATTAGGCCTACTTAGCCTAATGAGGACAACAAAGGTCATTTTTGATGCACATGTTCCAAGACGATCACTATTGATTTTGAAGTATGTGTTGTAACTCAATAATGGCTATCTAGATTAGTCATTTGTTTGTGAAGTCATTTGAGAAGTTTGTGAGAAAAGGTCTAAAACTAGGGTCTACTAACCTACTAGACAAGGTAGAGTGAAGGGTTAAAATTGAAGAGATAGAGAGTTGTTGATTGAAACTTCGTTTGAAACTCATTCATTTGAGGTTTTGTGAAGATGGACACCCCTTGCATACATATTCAAATTGAAAAAAACCTAATTGCAATCCATTCCACCAACCTACTTAACCCTACATCAGTGGAATGGCAATATTATCACTTAATGGACTCTAAAAACCATGTTTTGAGGGTTACAAACTAGTTATGATAAAGGAAAAGGAAAAAGTGTTGTAAATACATAAAACATCATCCTTTATTTACTAATTTTGCAATTGTGCAACTAATGCAAGTTTTGCATTTTTACACCAAATGACATGTTTTGTGCAATATCACTTCTCTAATCACCTAATGACCTCTTTGAGACTTTGAATACATTACATATAACCTTCACATGACCTTTTTCACATTGTTTACATTTCAAAATTCAAAATTTTCAAATTTTCATATTGAAGGCATTTAGAGAACAAGGTTCTCCTGCACCAAACATGAACTCCAAAATTACAATATTTGAGTAAATCTCATTACAAGTAAATCTAATTACAATGCCTTAGATTCTTTGTTCTCACAAATCTTTTACAATGTCACTCATACATTCGAGATTCTCTTTAAATGTCTTCATCATAAGTGCTCATTATGAGGTTAACTTCAATTGAGTAACTTGAGATTCCCTCACTAAGCTTCACACGCTCTTTTATAATAGCTTCAAATCAGAATTGAGATTTGTCAAGATCATCAAAATAAGGATGTTGCATTGCTTTTTTGGCTGAGACTCTCTTTGATGGCTTATAAATTAACATGTTCTGCAACGAGAGACCAATCAATTTTTAGTAGTTTACTTACAAATATGCAAAGTTAA
>VDFB02095364.1:0-28249 GCA_007258455.2 Sequoia sempervirens | reverse complement strand
GCTTGCTTGTTGAGCAAGCCCTAGATTGTAAAAGCAAGGAGATTTTACGGTTCCCTACTCCTCTGCTTGCCTATAAATAAGAGCCTTTGTTCATTAGTTTTGGGGAACGGTTATTGTGATAGCAAATTGTGAGCTTGCATTGTAGCAAGTTGTTATTCAGTGTCAGTTCACTTTGTGTTAGAACCATGCTAGTGAGAACAAAACTCTGAGCCTAGTGTGCCTTCTATTTGTTACTCAAGTATTGTTCAATTGTGTTGTGATAGCAAATTGTTGAGCCTCTTTAGCCAACAAGGAGTTAGTGTGATTGCTGTTTTCTATTGTGTGAAGAGCAAGATTGCAAGCCTCTTTAGCTGCAATTTCTTGTTCCAGGCATGTTAGAAGAGAGTTTTGTTCCAGAGATTTGAGTAATAAAATCATGAGCCTCCTTTGCCTTGGTCCAAAATCTCAGATTTCCATTATTTATGTTCTACTTTTATGATCTTGATTTCAACTTGCATTGAAGTGTGTAGGTGTTTGTTGAGAGATAGTTCATTAAAGTATTTTGTCAAAAAATCTACCTTGTCTATTTCTAGTTTCTCTCACTCTGCTATTACTTGAGAAGCCAGAAACGTCTTTAGTCTAAGTCGTAGTTGAAGTTCTTTAAATCAGAAAATCTCAGCTGCGGCGTTTGTGTCTAATAAACCTTGTGCTCTAAGCTGATCAAAAAGATAGGCAACTTAGTTTAGTTTACTTTCTTTCAAACACCATTAGCAAGAGGGAGCTTCCCCTCCTAATTTGAAGAGCAGTTTATCTGTGCATAGCTGTCCATTTCAAATACGCATTCCAGAGGTGCGAATTTAAATGCCAACAGATTTCTGAGTGCCTAGTTGATGCTAAAATTGAGCTGACACATCCACTACGAAGCCAAAACTACAGAGATGAAATGTCTGTTGGGAGCTGCAAGTGTTGAAAACCACGTTTGGTGCCTCAAAAAAAAAGTCGCCTTTATTAAAATAATGTACAAGCCACTAGACAACCATTTTCCTATTTTGGCATTTCGCACTTCAATCTTCCACTGCCGGTGAATGATGACTCCCGTCAACTGGATGCTAGATCCATTGTGTAGCTAGAAGAATTCCACAACCAATGACTGTATGTAAGGCATCTTAAAGTTTATTTAAGGCCCTCAAAAGCAAGGGTGCCCCTAGCCTATAGAGGCGCAATTACCATTTTGAGAATGATTTTGCAACTTGCAATTTTCACATGAACTCTCTACTTTGACCCTTGACACCGAGGGCTGGATTGCTCCGATGCGCGTGTCGTTGATCCCATTGCGAAGCTAGAAGAACTTGGAAGAGATGTATCTGGAAGTGATGAAGTGAGAAAACTTCTTCTAAGACCTCCAGGAGAAGGGCACCTTTTTCAAGGGAGTATGTAAATTCCATACTTAGCCATTTTTCTGCTTGTTTACATTCTTTTGTATTTTCTATTGATCCTTCACTCAATAGCATATGACAAACCTTGAGGGCTGATGGTTGGATTCACTGAATAGCCAGAAGGATTCCACACAAGTCTCGTGAAGACAACGACTACTAAAAACCTCATCTAGTTGGCCAAAAGGCTAGGCACCCTTGGCCTATAGAGGTATAGTTTGATATTTCCACCTTTATTCACCCTCTATTTTACGTGCTCGTTGGAACCACTGTCACGGCCACTCAGCACATCTGACGATCTCACGAACGAATGCATTGTGGAGTTGGGTTGAATCAGAAGAGATCCCCCAGAATGGAAATTGCAAATTCAAGCATCTGAGGGGTCTAATTCAAGGGCGCCCCCAAGTTATAGGGGCGCAGTAACTGCAAATTTGATTGTCCTTGTGATGTGTAAACTCCCCGTAACTTTTGCTTCCGCCTTTGATTGTCGGAGTTCTGCAAGTTGGATGGACTTGCTTGATAGCTTGTCGGAAAGTTGATTGAAAACCGAAGAGAATGAATCCATCTATAACCAGCAACAGCTATATTTGAGCCTTCAAATTGAAGGGCTCCCCTGAGCTACAAGGGCGCAGATTTTCTCTAGAAGTAATATTTTCCTTCATTTCATGCACTGTGAACACCATGTCGGTTGCTGAGTTGACCATGTAGAAGCATTACTGTTGTTGACGCATGTATGTGACTGTATTTCACCACTTTCACATGTACGAACATTGTAAAGTTGATTTGCATGTTGATTGCGCAAACGTCTCCCATGTTAGAAAGTGAAATGTTCCCAAACCTAGAATATTTTTCCAATTTTCACCATGTGAAAATTCCCTCTGTCACAAAGCATCTTTTTCAGCATCCTTCATCATAGAATGTTCTGCTTTGAGTTTCAGGCTTAGATTTTGACACCTGGTACTGGCCAACTGCCATTGACGATCTCAAAGTTCCCAACTTTCTAGTTGAAAAGCGAAAACTACCCACCAGACTTAAACTGAGTTTTAACTTAATCTAACTTAACCATCATGATGGTGAAGTGAAATAAGCCAATCAAAACAATTTTCAGTCAATTCTGACAAGTTTCAAATTTAAGGGTTTCACAACCTGAAATAGGTGCTTAAAAACCCTAATTTTCAATTTTTCCAGATTTCACCAGTATCCTTTCGACATCAAACTAACACAAAGTTCATACTTGATTTGCCCAAAAATTGTGTTTTGACATCATTTTAACAAGGTTTAGACTCTTTTAAGCAAAATGCCTTAATAAAGCAAAAAAATTGGTTTGGGTACAACAAGTTTCAAGTTTTGCAAGAAGGATTTTGAGTACCTCCTTTGGAAAAGAGGCCTAATTTGGCCTAAAACCAGCGTTGTAGGACAACTTTGTGTAAAATTTTTCAAAACAACCTATTGCATTAGGTTGATATGTTGAATGGCAGATAAATGGGTCCCTAAAAGTGTGTGAGTTGTGTCCCTTGGCAACCTTCTCTAAAAGATATAAGAGATTAAGAGTGTTTGGTGACTACAAGCAATTAGGTGAGTTTGTGAAGCACCCCACTCTAGAAAGGGTTCGCAAGTTTGAAAACCAGTTGAACCTGATTGGTTGAAGCCTAAATCACCTTGCCCTGCATCAATGTGTTCCTCGATCTAAATGCCCTCGTCCCCGTCCTGAAAACGTCTCAAGGATAGGGGATGGCCAGGGGACAACAACAGTGTACTATGTTTAATATCAAATGCATATTCACAATGAATTCTGAATTCTAAATGCATATTGAGTATTGACAATGAATTCTTAACACAAATGTTATTTTGCTAAGTTTCTATAATGTATGTATGCATGCTTTATCCATGTTTTCATATGAATATTTAAAGTTTCCCTATGTATTTTCAATTTTTCTATATTTTATATAGCCGTCCCCAAAATTGGCCTGAAAATTTGGAAATCTGGGGACTTGTCCCACCGTCCCCTGCCGTCCCCATTCCCGAAACTTCCTACAAATTTGTTTCCGAAGGAAAACCACGAACTTGACCAACTTTTACTAGCTAGGTTGGATTTGTTTCACCACCGTAACCTCAAGCTTGAGAACTCTCAGCCGAATAGAAGAAAACATTTAACTCCAATAATGAATAATGAATTCCCAAAGTCCTTATAATCTCCAAGCTCAACGCCCTTGCAACCTTTTAATTAACTTATAAATTCACCTTATGTCTTCCTAAGTTGCTAATAAAGTCACTTTATAAAAGTAACTTTATTAAATTAAATAACATTAGTTAAATATTAAATTTAACTCTATATTTTAACGTTATTTAAAATAATAACTCAAATCGCCTTATGTCACCAAGAAATCATTAAATTAAAAAATCATTGATTAACAAAAAATAGCAACTCTACCAACCGCCAAGTCGGTGACCCAAACTTACACTTACTATAAATAGTAAATATGGACATATTGTCCCAAATCCCTCCAAAAAGTGTCAAGTATCTCCAATAAACCATTTGAACACATTGGCGACATCAAAATACTCCTCTAAACTAGCTGACACAATCCCTAAAAGTCAGCTCCAATTGCAGTATAAGAGACCCCAAAAATTGGGACATTAAATCTACTTATTACCACACCATCACTTTGTTAACTATCTAGTTGCTAGTTGCTAATTGTTGAATCAACTTTCTAACACAACATCACTTTGTCAACTAGCCATGTTGGAATTAAAGTACATGGCCAACCAACTTGGTTATGCAGGACGTCAATCATATGATTTAATGTGGGATATTGGAAGTTCCTCCATTTTGTCCTCAAGTTGCCAAAACATTTTGGAATATTATTTGTGTCTTGAGGACATTTCCCAATCTTCTTTTTGGGCAGAGGCAGAGCGAGGCCACATTACTTAGGAATATCCCCAATCTACTGAAAACATCTTGAGCACTTTATATGTCACCAATGTCAACAGTTGTTCTAAAAATAGAAAGTACAAGGCCATTTTCAAGTATGATCATTGAAAACAGAAAAAAATAGTAATTCATGTTTGCAATTTCATATTTATATTTTTCAATGGTCAATGTTAAATGTTCAATATCATCGATGTTAATGTTATTTAATTTGAGCTCTTTGAAATGTTTAATTATACAATTGAAAATCAAATCTATCAACATCCCCCGCCATCCCAAAAAGGCATGTGCCCATCCCACCACCCCAAAACATTGGAGAAACATAGGGACAATATCAGTCAACAGATGAAGCCTCATGCACATATACAATAATTTGGGGATCAAAAGGAAAATAATAATAAACAATTCTGAAAGTATCAGAATTGAATGTACAAGGAAGGACAGAGGACGAAGATGCCTAATAATTAAAATAATATTTCTTGTAACATGCCAAATTAGGTAGAATGAAAATGGGAACATCAAATCAGGTAGCAAATTCAAGTTCAACATATAGAATGCATATACATCAATAACAAAAAGCATTTGCCAACACACTCTCTGATATACAAATAGAGGAAATAAACTATGTAGATACTTGAATAAAATTAAAATAGAAACATTTCTCATGATTCATGTGTCTAGTAAATACTTGGCAATACCTTTTCCCTGAGGTGTCTCATAACATCATTCAAAGTACTTTCACAGTGCAGCGTTATAGTATGAGAAGATACCTAATACACAAGATGGACACAACATTTAGAGATGACAATTACAAATCTAAAAGGAAATATTATAGAGTGCAGATGATTTTAATACCTCCTGTACTTTTGAGTTGTAAAAGGACACTTTAATGACCTTCAGTTCTTCCAACTCAGAAAGAGGCATGTCAAGTATTTCGTAGTACAGTATATTTGACATCTGCTAAATGTGCCAAAATTAGACTTATACATGATTTGTAAAGCATAGGAGACAGAATGGACTAAAAAGTATAAATATTTAGGATGGATTCTCACCTGATTGTGATAAAGAAGCATCTCCTTGAGAGATTTTACACTAAGACACTTTATATGTTGAACCCCAGGTTGTTCAGTAAAAACATTGTGTGGTGTAAATCTGATCTTAGATAGATCATCTAGTTTCAAATGTGAAACTAAAACTTTCACAAATTCATCATATGAAATCAATATATTCCTGAACAAGGAGCAAGAGATATAAAGTACAAAATCAATTGAAACAGAAAAATCATTTTATTATACTGCACACTCCAATAATCCATTGTACTGAAAGCATATTATAAAATAGGATAAGGAAATCATACTCACAATGCCAAGGTAGCCACGTTTTTGTCTGGCTTATCCAATTTCCGAAAGTGCACATCCTGAGCATTCATTAAAGGATTAAACCTTTTTTTTATTTAAATTGGAGTTGTGACCATAAATGAAGATGGAGATGTAATATTTTCATGAACACGTTATTTTTTGTTAATATGAGGATAGATAAAGCATACAAAAATATATACAGTTTTTTCTCATAGATAACATTAAAACATCCGAAAGATAAAACTTCACCAATATTTGATTTCTTGTTAACACTGTGTTGTAAACCATCACTGACCAAATGCTTCTTGTTCCCACTTACCTCGACCCAAACTAATATCCTAACAGGCTGTGGGACTATATTATGTAATTAAAATTCTGCGACTAGATTAGAACCCCTTCAAATATGAAACTTTCTGATGTATCATATTTGTGCATACTTCCCTAATATGATGAAAATATCTATTACAACTAGATGCTTCTAATATCCTCATCGCGTAGGGTGATAATAGCATATGTTCTTCACATTCAACCTAGCCAAAAAAGGCATATCCTTTGACTGTGTGTGTTTATCCCCAGTCTACCATCCAATTCATAAAGCAAGCTATGTTAACAAGAGGTCTAAATGCATGCTTGAAGGTGACAGATCAGTGTTAAATTGACAGAATGGACAGAAATAAGCACTTGGGAGCAAGAAGATCATCTCTTAAATACCAAGGATGTGTGCCTAGAGGGTCTGATTAGGTATTATGTGACAAACATAGCAGATAAAGGCACCTGGAGCAGTAGAAACATGCCTTTGGCGACATTAGTGATGAAAATAAGCACCTAAGACACGTTTGTAGTGACAAGCATGGAGCTAGGGCATGCTTGAGAGAAAAATTAGGAATTTAAGAGACAAGAGTGGTCAAAAGAAGCACTTAGATAGTATTCAAGTGTGGTATTCCCAATAACAAATCTTTCTTCTTTCTGATTTCCTTTTTTTTTCGTTCTCTACTTGTTTATGATCAAAATAAATAACTGAACTAACTTAAGTAATGTAAATCTGCTGTTATGAAACTTCTAGTAAAGAAGACTGAAAGAAGTGTTTTCCAATAAACTCAGACCCAACAAGATCAATATTAAACAGCTGAAAATGTATTGAATATTATTATCAATGGCAACAGATCTTCAACCTAGACATAAAACCCTCATGATTACAATTATTCAGTTCAGTACCAGTATGCTAGGCATAAAATGTATGTGTTTTCTATTCTAACTTACAAATCACAATCGATTCACAGCAGGCCCATGAGATACATAAGATGTCTGCCAATCATTGTCAATCAGATCTTGTAACGTCCCCTTCCAGTTGACATCTCTCAGTACTTGAGATTAGCCTATTATGTGGCCCTCGTAGGCTAATATGGAGGATAGAGGGTCTTGTTGAGGCATGGTTTGGCTTCAGTTGTCAGAATTATTCAATTTGGCTTTCGTTCGGGGTCTTTTGGACATCATTTGCTTGACTTACTATTTTTGGTAAGTGGAGACATTCAACAGAGCAGCCCTGCTATTTGTAGTAGTATGGTCTGGTCATATGCAGATTTAGTCACTTAACATCCGGCTTCAGACGGCTTGTTATTTGGACTTATATTGAGGGAGATATTAATATTTATTTGCCAAAATAAATATTAATTTAATTAAAGCCTATGTTATAATGTTATAATGTAAATTCATATTATAACTTAAGTGACTTAATAAAGGGGTCGACCATCATGAAGAAGGGGCCATTTCTCAATTAATTATTATAATTAAATGGGCACCCAGACTATTAGAAAATTAAAAGTGAAATTAAAAGTTTATTTAAAATGGTGCTTTTTGAAGGAAATCGACCTAACTGAGAAGATATAAGTTTTCTTTTGAAGAAAATTCATTATTATGAAATAAGAATCGATTTTAGCCAATTTCTTCTACAGAGAACGAAGCCAAGGGTTTTAGTTTTCTTCTGCATTGGAGAACAAGCTATCTTCAGTGTATTGCAGTTCAAAGGATGTGAAATATCAGTTGATTTATTGCCTGTCAATTGAATAGCTTCATTCAAAAGTTATTACAGAGTTAATTGCGAAGTTATTATTCAGGGTTTGATCAATATTCATCCAGGAAGAGACATATCCTTGAGCGGCTGATTTAGTTCTACATCTAGCACATTTCCCAAGATGGTACGGATTTATTTATTGCTGGTTTAGGGTCGTACTTCACAGCTGGAAGGCCGTACTTCTTCCACAAGCTTGGATGCCTTGCCTTTTTGCTGGATCCTGCTCTCAAAGGTGGCGCCTTGATTTTCTGGAGGTCCTGCATCATTTTCACAAAGGGAGATCAGTCATTTTATGTTGGCCGTACCTTTTTATCATCATGCTAGGCGGCTGCAATCAAGTTTTCAAATATTAAATATTGCTTTGCCTTTTAGTCTGCATGTTTGAGATTCATCATTGTAATCGTCTAGAAAGAATAATAAATCCATGTGCTACCGATTTAGGAGTTTATTTGCTTCAATATTTACTTTCCTGTATTTATTAAGATTTTTAGAAGCATTTATTGCAAAATCGCATCATTCATCTTATTGCACAAAAACCATCAAAAACAATACAAAACAACAAAACACAAAAAAAAACCATTTGAGCATCAGGGGTTGAAGTTGAACCAGCAGGGTTCATCACAGATCTGGCACTCCTACATTCAGATCTGCCACTCCTACATTCAGATCTAGGCGTTTAACATTCTTGACTGGCTGTAAATGAGGGTGTAAGTGGCGACTAGCAATTGTGACCTCATGACAATCTTGGGAATGGTGAACAAAGCTATGGTATATCTTGAATGTATAATGCATGCCCAGCTTCGCCCTTCCTATGAGATCTTTGTGGCCAAGCCTTTAATTTGGAATTGCATATCAACGTCGCTGGAATTGCAAAAAACAAAGAAATAGGTCAAAATTTATGAGCTCAAGATTGAAAACATCACATCTGATTTCAACAAGCTATAAAATGTAGTAGTAGCAGAAAAAAGTGATGAAACCCACACCACTGAAAAGTTGACAGGACTATGTAATGTCCCCTTTTCCTAGGTAGTGGTTAGATGCAGTGGTTAGTCCACCAACTGGTCCTCGTAGGCTAACAGGGTGTTTAGGGGACCCCTTCGAGGGTGATCTTTGGTTCTTTCACAGGCCTTTTCGATGTTTATTTGAGTACTCTTCAGTCACTATTTTTAGTAAGTCACTTGGATGTGTTGCTCATAATCTAGGTCATGGGTATGGTTAGCTAGCCGAGTTACTACTTTTGGCATGATGGCATAATTATATCCTGGAGCTATTTTGGTTAATATTGGTCTTATGCATTTAATATTAATAACGTCAAATAATAAAGTTAAATTAAATAATTTAACTTTATGTGGTATTAAAATATTTTAAAAGGGGATTTTTTATTTAAAAGGATATATGTGATTTTAATGTTCACTTTATAATATAAAGTTAAGTGCCAATTTAAAAGGGAGATACAAGTGAATTTTTAAAGGGATGTTATTTTATTAAGTTGTGCATCAAAATTAAAAGGATGAAAGGTGAGAAATGAAAGTAAATTAAATGAAATGAAAATCAAATGCAAATTGAGTATGGAAATATAAAAAGGCAATGAAAGCTCATTTTTCACATTCATTATTGATTAAGTTTATTTTGATAGGGGTTTTGCTGAAGACTGGGGAGTTTGAAAATCTCAAGCTTTTTGAGGACGAAATCCCTTAGGAGGAACAACTCGGTACAAGAGTGAGATCTCCAAGCCATCTTGCAGACAATTCCATTTTAGGGATTGTGCTTGTGCTTCAACGAATTTCAAGAAGTTTTCTTATTCAGGGTTTGAAGGATTCATCAGAATATTGCAAATATATTGATATTATTCCAATATAGAGGTATTCACAGGAATTTATGAAAGGAAAATGTCTTCTATTGCATAATCAATTGTCTGAGGGTTGATTAGTTTCATATTCAATGATAAATTGGAGAGAATCGATTTATTTTAGTAATGTGCCTGAAGTAGGGTTAGAACTCGAATGACCCTCTCATTCTTATGTTCATGGGCAGTTCCATATGTGGTTCCTTATGTGGAGTCATTACAAATGGCATTGAAGGACCTCATTTAGAGATGACTTCAACTTCTATGAGGGTGTGTTAACAAGAAAACCCTAGGTGCTTAACTCCTGAAACTTCTATTACCCAAAATCATGGCCATTTTAAAAAGACTCATGGCCATTGTGATTGGAGTGAATTAACTGTGAGGGGCGACATTTCTGTGCATTTTTGACACTTTTGAGTCGTCATTTCTATATTTATTAAGGCGTTTAGCATTTTGAATCTAGGCAGAGTTGAAGGGAATCGTTGCCATATCCCAAGAGATAATGCTTCCCTTGAGTCATCTACTGCTGGACAAACCCTAGCGCATCAAATCAGGTTGGGTCTTTGCTGGTGTTTCAATTCCCACCTTTGGAGTGTAGATTGGAAACAGACAGCTATGCATAGTTAGACTGTTCTTCAAGTTAGGAGGGGTAACTCCCTCTTTTGCTGATTATGCATAAAAAGAAATAATTAAACTAATTGTCTATCTTTTTATCTCAGCTAAGAGCACAAGGTTATAAAACTCTTTGCGTTGTAGCTAATATTTTCTCTAGTTTCGTAACTTCAACTACAACTAAGCCTAAATTAATGATGCTTCTAACTTCTCGAGTAAATTCAAAGCAAGAGAATTTAGAAGTAAAGAAGGAATGGTTGATTTGACACAAAAGCTTAGATAAACTTGTTTCCAAAACACATCTGAAGATTCATTGTACTTTCAGATGTAAACATGAAATAAAGATTATTTAAGTAAAGCATAAACGAAGTGTTGAAATAGATTGAGACAGTAGATCAAAGCAAGGTAGGCGTAAGATTTCCTTTCTAAATTGATAACAGTAAACAAACGATTGTATCAAGAAGACAAGCATACAATATGCAATCAACCAAATTACAATTGACACAATTTGAACAACACTGAATAGCAAAGTTGTAGGAAAAATAGGTGCAGCAATTTGTTATCACAAGCATGGTTAAATAATGAGCAAGGCTGCTCTTATTTATATGAAAACATAGGAGTAGAGAACCCTAAAATCTCCTTGTGTTAACAATCAGTCTTGCAAATCTGCAAAATTTATTCCTATGTCTAAACAAAGATAACTAACAATTAATTGGAAAGACTAGATCAATTAACTGATCTAAAACTAAAGAAAACTCCAACTATACAATAAATATCTCCAAAGATAGACATGCATGAAAAGAGGACAGCCAATTAACTTGGAAAAGGCATCAAGTTAATTGCTGTTTTAAATTCTTCTTTGGAAAGTGTTGTAGGCCTCAACTAATAGTTCACTGGTCACCAACTCGAGCAATCATATCCTCCAAGAAGCTGCTAACTGCCTCTTTGTAAAGGACACTGATACTCTTCTGAATGATGTAATGCCTCTGCAACATCACTTCTCCATCTGCAATCTAATTTAGAAATTCACTTTTCCTTTCAGCTGCCTTATCAAATCTTGCTGACATCGTTGCATCTTGACTCAACTTGCAGTCAACAAGGTCACCTTTGAAAGTACTACGAATGAAGTCGTGAAACTCCGTCTACACTTCACTGAGATCAATGTACTCACCATCCTCATGTTGATAGTGGCAAGGAATTGATGACACAAATGTTCTTATGAACCTAAGAGCACTTGCCACCTTTTGCTACATTCAATCATTTCTGTAGAGATTGCCTCATAGGTTTTTACTTTGAATAGGTGTTGTTCTCTCCAAGTAAAAAGATTATGTTTATGTTCTACAATAATTGAATCGTAGGCTATCCTCAAGTCTAAAATGATGATCACATCTCGAGGCTTCCTTTTCGCTAGATTCTACTCTTACTTTTGAATTCCTGAGCGAAGATTGTGGGCATTATACTTTAATTGGTACAAATCTACAAGTATGAATTGGCCCCTGGTGATGAAATCTTCTACCCAGTCTCTCAGGTGTTTCCCATAAATAACCAACTGAATCAGCTGATTTTGTTCTATAGCTGATTCCAACATCTGTGGAAGCAAAGCGATGACATGTGAGGTACTGTGAAGCAAGTTGGAGATGTACTGCCGCAATTGTTGATTTTCAACATTGAGAGCTGCCTTGTCTTCAACATCTTTGATCACTCTTTCCTTCAAGTTAACTGCTGCAACATCAAAGAGATTTACATCAACTTGTCATGTGCTCCTTTGGCTTTGACCAATGTGAAGTCATCGACCTCAACCTCATTGGCGTTCTTGTCAACTGGTGGCGTTGCAATCATATTGACAACCTCATTGTTAGCATTCTTCTCCACATGGACTTGCTTCTTGAGTTTCTTGTCAGATGTGTCTTGGTAGACATTATCAAACTTTGCAAAGTCCAACTGGTAAGACGACTTTCTCCTCTTCCTACCTAGGAGGTTCTCAAGCCAAGAGAAAGAGTCTCAATTAACTTTAGTAGGAGGATTAGTTCTAGTCTCATCAACTCTTGATGAATGAGTTGGTGTTGAGATGTCATGAATGGGTGAATTAGGCTCCAAGTTAATGTGAATTGGAGACGGCTGTGGTGGTGACAAATGAATAGGAGGTTCTGCTTCAACTTCTGACACTGATTCAATTGTATCTTCAGTTGCATCTATTTGTTGTTTTTGCTGATTTACATCAGGAGAGTGCATCTTTTCCTTCAAATTCATTGACATCTTGTAGATATTTGTACCCTCTGGAGGCTTGAGCATCACTTTCTGTTGGCGTTTCAATTAGCACCTCTAGAGTGCTTATTGGCAACAGACAACTATGCACAGTATTAACTACTCTTCAAATTAGGAGGGGAAGCTCCCTCTTTTGCTGATGGTTGCGTAAAAAAGTAAAGTGAACTAAATTCCTATCTTTTTAACTCAGATGAGAGCACAAGGTTTATAAAACTGTATGCATTGCGGTTGAGGTTTTTCTCCAGTTTCGTTATCTCAACTACAACTAGGCTAACTTTATATCTATCCTATCTCCTCAAGTAACTCAAAGCAAGAAGATTTAGGAGCAATTGGGAATGGTTGAATCACTTAGACAAACTGTCTCTTAGAATGCATCCAAAGGATCATTGCTCTTTTAGATTTACGCTGAAATAAAGTTTATGCAAGTAAACACTAAACGGTAAGCTAAATCTCAGGATTCCCTTGAAGGCAAGGTGCTCTGTTCGAGGTGTAGGCTGAAATGAAGATTACTAGAAACGACAACAAACGATAATCCTAATCTCTAAATTCCCTTGAGGGATCATTGCTTTGTTCGAGGTGTAGATTGAAACAAAGATTATAGAAACAACAAATATGAAAGATCTTGAGAATTTTGGATCAAAGGCTCATTGCTCTCCTAATTTATTATCTCAAACTTAATCAAAGATTACACTTTTTTGGGACAAAAAAGTGTATGAAAGAGGACAATCATCCAACATGCAATCAACCAAAAATACACTTGACAAATATTGAACACAAATACTTGAACAACAAGAACGCAAGCAAACAACTCAACATTTCGCTATAACAAGTATGATTCAAGAACATATACTAAGTGAATAAAGTCAAAGGCTTTCGAACTCAGCGCTTTGCTACCGTGAAGTAAAGTTAAAATACAATGAGCAAAGTTGCTCTTATTTATAGACACTCAAAGGAGTAGGGAATCCTATAATCTCCTTGAGTTAACATTTAGTTCTTGCCAATCAACAAGATTTATTCCTATGTCTAAAAGTAGGTAACCTAACAGTTAACTAGAAAGACTACTTTAGTTAATTGATTCTAAACTAGAAAAGAACTCCAATGTACAAAGGTGTCTCCAAAAATAGACATGCATAAAAGGTGGGACAACAAGTTAACTTGGAAAGAGGCATCAAGTTAATTGTTGGTCATAAATGCTATTTTTGGAGAAGGTAGGACGTACCAACTGGAAATTCACACCTCATCACTTTGAGTACTCAGCTCCTCTAACCAGTTGTTAACTGTCTTTGCATTTGGACAACTGATACTCTTTAGGATGACGTCATGTCTTTACAGCATCTCCTCACCACTTGCAATCTGATCTTGGCATTCACTCTTCTTTGCAGCTGCATCATCAAGTTTCGCTAGCATGGTTGTGTTGATGCGTGTTTTATGACACAACAAACATTCTAGAATAAAGTGTCAAAGACGCTATATCCCCTCTTGAAAAACTACCTCATATGCTAAGATTGCAAGTAAGATCATACGGTAATTCCAATGTTTAAGACGAGTGTGGATAAGCTCTATGGTTTTGATGTGACTTGTTGGCGGCACAATTGGAATTTACTTTTGCAAGTTACTCAGAAAAGCAAAGACGTGAATGCAGTATCATTTTGGAATTTTCAGATTTTAGACAAAAAAGTGAAAAAAGAGTAAGGGTTTAGGAGTCCTATGCTATTCCTATGAAATCAAGAGATGACAAGGATTAAGTGAAACCAAATAAACAATACTTTGCTTCGCCACACTAAACGACAACTACACAAAGCAAGTGCAGTCTTCTGGGATTTGTGCTTAAAATTTCTTTACCATGAACAATACCATCAGTAGAACAACATTATTCGAAGTAAAACGTTGAAGCATCCACGATAAAGCTTAGTCTAACTTTACACATTGAATGAAAAGCATCCACTCAAGGAAAGTATGAGCTAAGTTTCCCTAACCCTTGCTATCAATCTATCATTCTCTTTAACATACATTTAAATGAAATTCTAATTTTAGTCTACTTGACGAGGAAGAGAAGTATGTAACCATGCAACCATTTGACAATCAAAGGATTCAAAGCACCTCATGCATGATGAACTTTATTATCAAAATAATCTTTGCAACAATCTCATAAAACTATCTCTCTTATTCTCTACAATCTAATCTCTAATTCTCTTGATATCTACTCTTCTTCTAATCTTCTATATGTATCTAATCTTCTAATTTTCTAATGAAATGAGAGAGAGTGGGGGAGGGGTTTATGTAGCATTTTTGAATTACAATGAATGGTCGAGATTAAAATGAGATTAACGGCCCAGATTTAACATGACTAAACCCTAATTAGGGTTTCCTAAACATCCATCAGTTAACTGGAGAGAACTTTAGGCATCTGGAGTTGCATCCTTATCCTCTCGCAAAGCATCACGTTCGGCGAACTTTGACACGATCCGGCTGACTTCTTCCATGGCAATGTCCAGAAGTGCATTGAGGTTGTATTCGAGCAAGTCCAAAGTTTCAGCACATTCTGCAAAAGTGTTTGTCCATTTTGGTTCATGCAGCAAGAAAGCATCTCTAACAGCCATGAAGCTGAATGCCTTGGTAAAATTTTCTTTCATGATTGGCCCAGAGGTGGTGGAGAAAATTCTTTGAACTTGTTCTTTTACATTTCGTGGCTGCAAGTGTTTCTTTCGGACAATATCTTTGTCAAGCATATTTGCAGCCATCTGGTAAATTTTGCTCCGAATTTCCTTTGCCTGCTCTTCAACTTTGGCGCCATCTTGCTTCACCATTTCTAGGACTTCTCCTCGTGAAATTAGAGCGTAGTACCAACCAATAAAATCATATGCAGCTCCAGCTTCGATAATCCTATCATCGATCAATCTCTACTTCGGAATGCCCTTTAGCTCTCGAAGACATGGGATAATTTTATTCTGAATATCTTGGAGGCCATCCCACGCTTCTGCTAAGTCTGTAACTCGTGACAACAGGAAGGAAGTTTGTTCATACACATATGCCAGCTTCTCCACGAATTCCATTGCCTCATCTTTCTTTCCAGCCATCCAATCCTTAACTTCTCTGGCTATCGTCAATTCTTCTTCAAAATTTCCAACCAGTTCTTGTGAAGAATTTGGAGGTGGAAGTGCTGCTTGGTCACCTTGATTGAGTGGCCTGGTTAGATGCTGGATATAATCTTCTAGATACTCAATCTCTTTTTTATATTCTCTTTTCTTTGCCACTTCCCTTTCCAGCCTAGACTTGACGGTGGCAACAGAATTGTCCAAGTCCTCAACTTCCTGCCCTTTTGTCGTCAGACCCATATCAATGGTCGTGATGGCATATTCATTAGGAGCAATCTCATCCTGGAATTTATCGGCTGTAGGCACTGCTATATGCACTGTGCGATTGCCGGTCTCATCCCTCTGTATGGCAGAAAATTTCTTGGCCTTCTTCCTTGTGGTAGTTTGCTCTAGCCTTGCCAAGAAATTTGTGGCGTCATCTTCTTCAGGAACATCTACTGGCGCCTTTCTCTTTAATCTTTCTTTCAGCCAATTTGGGATGGTTGACTGCTCAATTCCGTCTTCTTGTTGACCTTGGACGTCCTGTATATCCTGAACATTTTGATCTTCGTGGACATCTTGAATTTCCGGCATGTTTTGAACTTCTTGCACCAATTGGATTTCTAGCATACCATGAATTTCTTGCACGGATGGGTCTTCTTGGATTCCTTTAAGGGCGAAAATCATTCCCTCTTCGAATTCTCCATCCAAGATATCCGTGTCATTGTCTGATTCTAGGATCTCTGTGCCTGTGGGAGAAGGCTGAGCATCATCTTCCAGTTGCATTGATTCTCTTTCTAGTGTTATTCATAATCATTTCCAAGAGAAGGAAGAACTTGTGGATAGTAATGGCAATTTCAAATTTCCTGATGTTAAGATATCCGATCTATATCTTGAGAAAGGCATTAAGGCAAAAATGATGAATAGTGTGAGACAATCAGAAATTAATCTTAAAGTTTCTGGTGTTGGTATATGTCCCATTTATCTACCATTCTTACTTCCAGAAGATATCAAAAGATGGAAAGATAAAGGCTTTTTTCATGTGCATTTTTCTTTAGTTGATATTATTCTTCATCCGCATTTTAATTATGATATAGGAGCCGAATACTTTGGAACTCTCATAGACACCCGTTGTAGAATTTGGGATCAAGCAGTCATAGGACAATTCCGGGGTAGATTAGTAAAATCTTCCGATGAACACAAAGGTGGTGATGCTATATTATCTGTCAGACCAAACTTCACCATAAATCTTGAAGATAAATTTATCCAATCTGCTTTTTGCCTTCTCTTACAAGTTAAGGGAGTAGTTCTACAACCAGATTCAGTTTATGCTACAATAGGTGGCAGATGTGTGTATAGATTACTTAATACTATTTTTCCTCCTTCTTCTTTTCCTGCGGGGGTAAGTTATACAGAGGCAAATTCCAATGTAGATGATTATGGTAGGCATATTGATTCCACTAGGTTTGATATAGGTTTCCCTATAATAGAACAACTCATAAACCAATCTCAACCTAAGTTCCAAAAACTTCCAACATCTTCTTCTGGTTTTTTATCAGGAAAACCTAAACAACAAAGTAGAAGATTGGCAAGTATTGACCTACATGCCTTACCAGATGAAACCATGTTTACACAGCCTGAAGCCTCTACAAGTGGGAACTCTTCCCATTTATCTAGATCTTACTCTACTTCTCGCAATTTTCCTAACACTTCTAACAAACCATTTATTGATTATAACCCTGAAGAATCATTTGGTTCTCAGAATTTCCCTAAATATAAACAACCATCTATAAATCCTTATCCTTCTAGAGCCTCATTGGCAACACTCTCTGATCTTAGTAAAAACCCTGAGTTAATGAATGTGCTAGCTCGCCAAGTTAGTCAAAGACTTTCTCTGACATCCAAAGAAGAGCAGCAAACAGATCAGAAAGGAAAAGGAATTAAGCTCACAAAGATGAGAGAAAAAGGGTGTATGCTTAGAGAAAAACTTCCTAAGTCTAAACTCCCAAGAGCTGGCTCAGAGAAGAGACATAAATACAAGATGGAATTCAATAATCAGGAACAGGAAATTACTAGTTATGAACCAGGCAGATAGCCTACTCCTGAGACTTTTACAGTCTTAAATCCTGAAAAGAAATCATGGGGAAAATATGAAGCAAGACTTCATACGGATTTGGGTAAAAAACAAAAGAGTTCAGAAGCACAGAGAAATTGGATTTCTCAATGGATGATCTCTGCCCAAGACAATTTTGATGATATCGCTGTTGATGTTAGATTTTCTGCTGAACAGTCATTAGATTCTGTAAATAAATTAGAAATAGTTTCTGAAGATCAGCAAAAGCATTTTTCTATTCTTAAAAATGTGGAGCATTATTGTGGAACTCTGTCTAATGACATTTCCAGTGTTAATTATGATATTACTCAAGTTCATAATAGTGTAAAGAAAATTACCTCTACACATGAACATCAAGACAGTTATCTGACCCATATTTATGGAGAACAACAGACAAATGAGTCGTCTAGACAGGCAGCTCATTCAGAGAACAAGGTCCTCATAGAATCCATAGCCAAAAAGCTAGAAAGGGTCAGGCTATATACAAAAAAGATGAGAATAACACAGACTGGAAAGGATAGTTCCGAAGAAGAGGATCAAGATAAAAAAGGTAAACAGAAAGAATTTACCAAACAAAAAAAGATTCTAATCCAAAGAAGAATGCCTCTTCATGAAGAAAAAGATGTCACTTCTTCTAAGAAGACATCTCATAGAACCTCTCCACATGTTCAGATGCCTAAGATAAAGGAACATACTTTAGCCAATAAGGAAGAACCTGTTAAAGATTGGCTAGAAGAATTAGGAATAGAAGAGGAACAGGCAGAACCAGTTTTCATGGATGAACCTGGTTATGCTAATAAAGAATCTGATGCTGAACCTTCAGATGTACAAAGTCTAACTATTACTTATAGTGATTCTGATTCCTCTGTACAGTCTAACTATGAGGAAATTACTTTAGACTTCTCTAATCTCCAAGAGTTAGAAGAAGCTGAGCCATGGGAATCTTTAAAGAAAGTTACCATGGATATTGAAATGTAGGAACCAGTAACAGAAAATTTGAGGCCTGAACAAATGCGCCCTTATGCCTCTAGTGGTTATATTTTGAATATTGATAAACTGCTTAACCCTTATGAAGCCATTTGTACCTGGACTGATACTCTTGAAAATTTGTTTGAAAGAAACGGTACATGGACTGAACCTGCAAAAGTTTTATATTCTGTCAGACTCATGGCTGGCAAATTGAGAAACTGGTGGAATAATCTACCAGATTTAGGCCCAATGCCTAAAAATGTATCTACACTTCCTACAGATCCCATTCTAGTGGATCCAAAGCATTTAGGAAAAGATGATATTTTCCAAGCTGGTTTTGATGAATTCAAATGGTTATTAACAGATCTTTTTTGTGATGACATATCAAATCAAGCCGTTGAAGCAAACAAGATTCTACAATCAATGAAGCTTAAAAACTTAGCTAAGTTTGACGCTTATAATTGTATGTTTGAATCATACATGGTTGCAGCAAATAAAATGCATGACCTAACCACTAAGCAATATTATCTAAATTCTCTTCCTTGTGGTTTAGGAGCATGGGCTCAAGATTATATCATCAGAAAAGAAAATAAGCAGCTTGATGATGTCAGTTTTCCTACAATCAAAAGGTTGATAAGATATAAGCTGGAAAAGCAATGCCTTCTAGGTGCTTTACAGTTAAATAAAGAGGAATATAATTACACTTGTAATTTGAAAGAATTTTGTGATCTACCTCCTATCAACCAGTTAAAAGACTTCCAGCAGCTGAAGCAATTCAAAAAGAATAAATGTGGAAGTAAGTGTAGATGTAAGAAATGCTCTAGGCACAGTTACCATGAAGGTGAGTTTACTTTCAAGAAAAGTAAACATGGAAAACTCAAGAAAAGGAATTTCAGAGCAATTCCTTATAAAAAAAGGAGATTTAACAAACCTCCTCCATTTTTGCTACAAAAAAGGCAAAATCAAGCACCAAAGCATATTAAATGCTTTATATGCAAAGGAAATCATTATGCTACAAATTGCCCGAAGAAGCTAAATCCTGGAACAAAGATTTATGCAGCTTTTGAAAAAGATAATCCAGGATGGGAAGTGGTTGACAGTAGTTTATTTTCAGATCTTCAACAGCTATATGAACTAGTCGAAATAGTTCCTGAGTCAAATTTTATGTTAAAATTTAAAGACATAAAAGATCGTTGCAGACATACACAGAATTTGTCTGATTCAAGCTCTACATCTGACGATACAGATCCTGATGAAGATTTTTTAACCTCATTGTTAAAATCTACTCTGTCTGATTTAAAAGTTCAGATTCAGATAGAAAAATCTAAGGATCCTTACAAATTGACAGGAACCAAAGAAGAAAGAAAGAAAGCTGTTCACCAGCATCTTTCTAAACTTAAAAGTTTAGAATCAGATAAAGTTGAAGTAGAAAAACAACTGAAACTCCAACAGAAACCTTCTAAGAAGGATTTATTAGACCCTTCTCATGGATATAAGATCCCTCCATGGCAAAAGAAGCATAAAGAAGAGGAACCTTCTTCATCTCGCACAAAGACTAAATCTAGATCTACTGATCCTGATGTTATCGGTATTTTTAAGAAGTTTGATCTCTTATTAGATGATGTTGCTGACTGTAAGAGATTGCTCCTTAAGCAACAGAAAGAAATCAGGAACCTTTCTGCGGAGGTGGGAGAAGTTAAAGACTTATTATTCAAAGCAGATCAACATCAAGATTCTGATAGAAAATCTGTGTCAGAACATCCTTCAGAATCAGAAGCTAGCAGCAGCAATAATAGCCTCATACATAGAACAAGAGACAGAGCCTCCTCTTTACTCTTTACTCTTAGTATGAATCCATTGCAGTTTTGGTCTCAAGAACATGAAGAATGTGAAATTCAACTACGACTAGAATGCATGACAGTCATTCCCCATGAACCTGCTTATCTCATCAGCCCTACAGAAGTTTCAGAGATGGATGAGCAGTTGAAAGAGCTATTAGATGGACTCTTCATACGCCCAAGTAAAAGCCCATTTGCTTGTCCGGCTTTCCTTGTGAATAAAAGAGCAGAACAGATCAGAGGTAAGAAAAGGTTATGTATCAATTACAGACCTCTCAATGAGATCATCCTACCATTTAACTATCCTATCCCTTTTAGTACAAATTTAATCAGAAGAGCTGCCAATAAAAAGGTCTTCAAATTCGACTGTAAGTCCGGATTCTGGCAGATTAAAGTAAAAGAATCAGATAGATACAAAACAGCATTCTCAGTCCCTCAAGGATTATTTGAATGGAATGTCATGCCCTTTGGGTGAAATATTCCGAGCCAAATTTTTTCGTTTTTCAATTTACAAATTACAAAGCAGTGCACCCGTTAAGGTTAGAGGAGAAAACCAAAACGTGCAAGAAAGCAACTCTAACCAGAATGGCGCCGATGATGGCGAGCATTGGTCAGAGGATCTAAAACAAACTGCTTATGCTGTAACTCTAACCAGTATGGCGCCGATGATGGCGAGCATTGGTCAGAGGGTCTTCTATTCTAAATGCATAAAAGAACTCAACGTCAAGTATGTGCTACCCAATCCAATGCGGAGTGAGGGGCGACCATATGACGGAGTGATTACAAAATTAAATGCTTGAATTAAATGCTGGAACTGGAAATACTCGACACCCAGAATGTGCTTGCTGACCCAAGATGGGAGAGTAGCTACCATAGGGCGGAGCTATAACTATTACAATAACTTAATTGGAATTGAAAGTTACAACCAGATTTGAACAAGAAAGAATGACTGCCAGTACTACTGTCAGTTTTACAAACAAGAAGCATTCGCCTGCCAATATCTCATGAAATTACAGGATCAGCATTACATCATTGAGAACCACTCTTATCTTGGATAGTGATATCAAAACCACAATGCTTTCAAGGATCAAATACTGATTTCTGTTTTCTGTTACAAATCTGCTCATTAAATGCATAAACAGCAGTCTAATGAATGACTTAAATGCTCATATCTTCCACGTATGACCTCCGATTGACTAGAGATTAAATGCACTAAGCCTTAACCAAGTAGACGCCTAAGATGAGACACTGAAAACAGATCTAAAACCCACACATGCATTATGCACGAATCCCAATGTCATTAAATGGTACGGCCCAGCTGAAGAATTCGACTTGGCATTAAAAATTCAATTCACAACATTAAAACCTATAAATTGGAGAAAATGAACGCTCCTTACAAACTTAAAGATTGATGCAATACCCAGAACTAGCATTTTTGTATTTTTTGAGATATGAGTAAAAGCATGGATCTGCTGTATCAAATCAGCAACTCCAGAAAAGTTATGAAATGCAAAAATCTGAACTTCAAGCAATAACTCTACAACAATGCAAAACTTACTATAAAATCACTCAAATAATCGAACCTCTCCACTAGGTGCTGTCTCTCAAGCACGAAGTCGAGCCCAGACTAGGAGGCATTCATTCCTCGAAGCAATTCCGCAACCATTTCGGCAGCATAACATTAGCATAGACAAAAGATACCCAAATGAGACCCCAAGGCTGTCTTTTATAAGCTTCTGTTGACCTTCCTTGAAACCCTAACACCTTTTCCAAAGTCAAAACCCTAATCCCACAAAATGGCATCCTTTTCCAAGCATCATTAATTTTGATTTCATTAAATATTTCACTTAAATAAATGCGCCCTCCTTAAAGCCTAGATTGGACTTTGATAAATTTCAACATAAATTTAATATTCCCTCAATGATGGCGCCACCCTTCAAGTCCACCTTTTAAAATAACATTAAGTTATTCGACTAGGCCAAGGTCATAAAATAACATTTAAAATATAATGTTATTTTTAAGTGAAATAATCTCATTTCTCCAAAACTGCATTCTGAAGTCCGAAACTGAATACGCCACTTGAGTCAACTGAAAGGGAAAGTCAACTGCCTGAGACAAACCTGTTAGCTGCCAAAAATAGAATTTACTAAAAATAGTAAATTCCTGGAAAATGCTCTGAATGCCGAGATGAACATACCCCTGCGAAGCTCTCTGAAAACCCAGAAAGAATCCGCCATTGAATCCATCATCTCTGAGCAATGACCTCCTCAAAAATAGGAAACCCTAATTTATCTTCCGACTAGCCTTCGGGTTCCCAAAGAAAAGGCCAATGGTTACTGGAAAGATCAAGTTTGAGAAGGGGACATTACATTGGGCTATGTACTGCACCAGCCTACTTCCAAAGAAGAATGGACCAGGCACTAAGAAGTCTAAAAGAATTTTGTGCTGTTTATATTGATGATATATTAGTATTCTCTGATTCAGTAACTCTTCATTTGCAGCATCTGAAAGAACTGTATGAAGCCATACAGAAGCATGGGATATGTTTAACCGCGAAGAAAATGGTCATAGGTGAAAACCAAATTGATTTCCTTGGTTTACATCTAAGTAATGGAAAAGTATTACTTCATCCCCATTTATTGCAAAGAATTCAAAATTTTCCAGATATTTTACAGAATAAGAAACAAATTCAAAGATTTCTGGGATGCTTGAATTATATCTCTCCCTTTTATAAAGGTTTAGCTGAAGATCGCAGGTTAATACAGCACCATATAAAAGATGGTCAAGAAGGATGGTCTACTAAAGCTACAGAAGCTGTTCAAAGAATTAAGGCGAAATTTCAATATTTGCCTGCTTTGCAAAATCCAATTATAGACTTACCACTTTTTCTATATACTGATGCTTCCGATAATACATGGTCTGCTGTTCTTATACAGGAAGAGGAAAGTGGAAAAAAGAATATCTGCGGATACAGATCAGGAACTTTTACAGATACCCAGAGCAGATATCATATTTATGAGAAAGAAATTCTTGCAGTAAAGAATGGATTGGAGAAGTTTAAAATTTTTCTAAAACCTGTCCATTTTACTGTTAGAACTGACAGTCAAGCTATGAGGAGCCTGCTGAAAAAGAAGCCAAATAAAGACATTGCTCAAGGCAGAGTAGCGAGGTGGTACTTTGAATTTCTCAGTTTTGATTTTGATATTGAATGGATCAAAGGAGAAAATAACCCTCTCGCAGATACCCTGACCAGAGAACTTGCAGGTTCCATTTATACTGATCTAGAATTCTTGTCTCCAGATTGGTATAGACCAGATGGTATTGGTATGTATATGATAAATCTAAATGAAAGAGATATGATTTCTCTTCCTACTCTTCCAAAAGAAATCGTGATTACTCTGTTAGAATCATATTTCTTAAACAAATGGTTCAGAAATCTCCAAAATCTGATAAGCTACCATCATCAGTCCCTGGCAGATCCAGATGAAGAAGATGAATTTAAAGAAGCTATTGGGTTATCCCAAGCTCCTATCAGGTTCTGGTGTAGTCGCAGTGCTATCCATGTACGCATAAAAGGTCTTTTTGGGATGAATTGGTCTAAAGCTAGCAAGATGAATCTTTTAAAAGGAATAAAATTTGGGTTAATAACTCGAATTAGTTTTGACCAAGACACCTTTGAAGATTATGCAGATTTAATTGGTGCAAGATTTAATTCTGATATGGAAGAATTCTTTAATCTTTTATATCCTCATCTTAGTCATAAACTTTGTAATAGTCTGACGCATTATTTGATGTGTTATCCAAGATTAGGATACAGGTTTCCAAGATTGGAATTCTATTCCCTCGCACCACAATGGAAGGCACAAGTTAAGATTTATAACATGGAGATACATCTGCAGCCTGCTCTCATAACATCCAGACTTGAACTAGATATTGCTTATTCTCAAGATTACATGGTTCAAGTAGATTATGTCTTCAACGAAAGAAGATAAGATTGGGAAAGAGCCTTTGAAGAACTACCAGATAACTTACTGGAACCAATACCTTTCTAAGGTCAGCACATGGGCTTGTCTGTGCCGTGAAGTCACCCACGTTAAGATGTGACAATAGGATGCAACCCTATTCACAAAAAGCATGATCCCCATAGTGACTTTTGGGTGTAAAGTCGGCATGTACGTGACATGTGTCTTTATCACGGTTGTCCGCTTTTTCCTGTTTACACCTTTAATTATGGTTACGGAAAAGCTTGTCGGTTGGTTCTTGTCCAAGTTCACGCATTTACCTTTTTAGGTTTTGCTACAGATAAGATTCTCTTGCGTGTCCTCTTTCTATTGACGGAACTCAAATTTTGTAAATTGGAGGGTAAAGGATCAGCTTTGGTGGAACCAATCTCTTCCTATAAGAGGACCCCAAAGATGCCTTCTAGGATATAGAGTTTTCCTCAGATTTTTGGCTTTAGTAAAGAGTCTTAGTGTGTCTAGTCTCAAACTTATGCTCTCTCCTACGCTTAGTGCGATCTAGATGATCAGAATCTAAAATATTGTAATATGAATGGCGATTTAAGTTTTGAATGCAAGATTGCTTTATTTATTTTCTTTTTGGTGTGCGCTCTCAGTGTGATTGGTTTTGGGATATACCACTTTACATCGTGATTCATTGATTATCACTCTTCTGTAATGTTATCCGCATGTTATCCGCAAATTGATATCTGGCATTATAACTAGCTCTGATACCTATTATAAGGGATATTTGGGATATCTGGAAGGGCGCATTTGTTCAGGCCTCAAATTTTCTGTTACTGGTTCCTGCATTTCAAATATCCCAGATATCAATTTGCCAGATATCAGAGCTAGTTATAATAATAGGTATCAGATATCCCAGATATCGTCAATTCTTCTTCAAAATTTCCAACCAGTTCTTGTGAAGAATTTGGAGGTGGAAGTGCTACCTGGTCACCTTGATTGAGTGGCCTGGTTAGATGCTAGATATAATCTTTTAGATGCTCAATCTCTTTTTTATATTCTCTTTTCTTTGCCACTTCCCTTTCCAGCCTAGACTTGACGGTGGCAACAGAATTGTCCAAGTCCTCAACTTCCTGCCCTTTTGTCGTCAGACCCATATCAATGGTCGTGATGGCATATTCATTAGGAGCAATCTCATCCTGGAATTTATCGGCTGTAGGCACTGCTATATGCACTGTGCGATTGCTGGTCTCATCCCTCTGTATGGCAGAAAATTTCTTGGCTTTCTTCCTTGTGGCAGTTTGCTCTAGCCTTGCCAAGAAATCTGTGGCGTCATCTTCTTCAGGAACCTCTACTGGCGCCTTTCTCTTTAATCTTTCTTTCAGCCAATCTGGGATGGTTGACTGCTCAATTCCGTCTTCTTGTTGACCTTGGACGTCCTGTATATCCTGAACATTTTGATCTTCGTGGACATCTTGAATTTCAGGCATGTTTTGAACTTCTTGCACCAATTGGATTTCTAGCATACCATGAATTTCTTGCACGGATGGGTCTTCTTGGATTCCTTTAAGGGCGAAAATCATTCCCTCTTCGAATTCTCCATCCAAGATATCCGTGTCATTGTCTGATTCTAGGATCTCCGTGCCTGTGGGAGAAGGCTGAGCATCATCTTCCAGTTGCATTGGTTCCACACCTCCAACTGGAGAAGGAATTCTAACATGTTCCCAAGACTCTTCATCCATGGCTAGTATTTCATCTATGTTCCTGGATGTAGCCGATTGAAGGGGCCTGGATTTGTGCTTCTTTTGAGAAGGCCCTTCATCTATTATTTTATTCTTGTCCTACTTTGTAAAGTCATCAATATCTTTTCTCTTTCTCAAGCTAGCGGCATTTGTTGCTCCATCTGCACGAGATGCTCTGGCATTTGAAGAACATGACTCTGTATCGCCCATCAATTCATATGTGAATTGCACATTTCTGCGCCGCAAAACTTGCACTTGTTGATCTATCCAGCATTGAGAATATTTGAATACAGGCCGCATTAATGTCGCCAAGTCACCCATCTCAGGCTCAGACCACCTTATAGGAGGAAGTGGCTCTTTTTCATCGAAGCCTAGCTGCAAATATACTCCGTCATCCTCCAATTGATTAGGTACCTTGAAAAGTTTTGTTGCCCTTATCATACTTAGTGGCAATCTTGTCCACAGCCTCTTCCTCACATCATATTCATTAGCCGCATTGGCCCAAAAATCTTCTAAGTCTATCCGGTGCTTGTATTTCTCTCCGTCCACCGTTCCAATGTGATGGAGTGGATCAAAGTTATTCCTCGGCTTGTATGATATGAATGGATATTTCTGTATCTCCAGTCGAGCACTCTCTGCTGCTTGCGCCGTTGGACATGATTCTTCCATATTGCCGATAAAAAATGGAAAGGTGACAGCTACTTTCTGGTTTGGCCTTTGGATATTCTGATATGTCTCTAACTGCCTTAGAACTTCCAACAAAACTATTTCGTTGGTCAGATAAATGGGAATTCTATAAGGACGTCCTGAGAATCCTTGAATCTTGATGTAAGTAAACTTGGGATACTAGATGAACCAGGATCCATATCGGCCGATCAGACTCTTGGCCTCACGGGTGAGTCTCTGATGTGTTCTGCCTTGGAGAAGTTGAGTGATGTACATAAAGAAGGCGTCATGTGCTCGTCTGAAATGTGACTTCTCCTTCAGCTACAACTGTGGATAACAATCATAGGCCTTGAACTGTCCTTCACCGTTGCCAACTACACCCTTGCAAACCAAGCCAGAATACTTGTAATATCTTGCAAGCAAATATATGACGTATGAGCTCATATGAAAGGTCTTGGTTTCCTCCAGGTTGACCAACTGCTCATGGAGGCTATCACTGATCATTTTGGACCAGTTAAACATCTTCACTCCGGAAATTATTTCATCAACGAAATAATACATCCAGTTTTCGAAAGGCGCACCATGAGGATTGCCTACTATTCTATTCAGCAGCAAGACGATGTCACCATATTCTTCTTTGAAATGTATTCTAGCCAACTTCTTCGGCATCTTCCCCGCAGTAGGTTTGGGCTTCAGTAACCAAGTCTTGTTTATATTCGATGCACAAAGGTCTTGCTGATCTTTGTAAAGTTTGAGTGCTTCTTTGGTTCAATAAGATGTCCGGTTGTAAACTGGAATTCCAAAAGTTTCTTGAATGGCTGGCTCGGACAAGTATGCAAGAACTCTTCCATCAGGAGCTTCTATCTGTCTTTCCCGTGCATTGTAATGCAATGCACATTCCACCATAAGTTCTGGACACTCCTTTGCTGGCGGAAATCCAGTTGCATAAACAATTCCGTTGCGCATCATTCTTCTTGCAATTGGCGTAGGCAAACATCTATCACTTCCATACATTCTTTCCTTGAAATCGTCGAAGTCAACGTGGCCAAGGTTGGTGTCCACAATATGCTCCCATTTGGATTTAATCTTGGATTGCAGCTACACACCCTTGCTGGCAAACTCCATTTTTTACTCTCTTGAAAATAAATCTGCAAGAAGAAACCAAGAGAATAATTAGAATTCAAAATTTAAATTACTCGAAAAAATATTCCAGCTAGTTGTCAAATCAAACTTTGTGAAGAATTATGTTGGAAAGAAAAGAAATGACGAAGTTTCTCGTGCCAAAATGAAGTAAAGAAAATAAATCTGCCTGGCTTCTCTGGAAAAAATGAAATGATCATGATCACAATGCTGGCTGGGATGAATTTACTTTCTTCACTTTGCTTCAAACTT